>AYEL01057096.1:0-10732 GCA_000484575.1 Olivierus martensii | reverse complement strand
AAATTTTATTTTATATACTATTTTTATTAAATTTTATGTTTATTATATTAATTTGCATAAAATCTAAAAAGTTACAGAATAGAAAGTTGAGAGAATAAATACATCATTGATATAATTATATGTCATTTAAAAATATTTATTTATTATATTTAAATAGGTTTATCATAATTTATAATGCCGACTAAAATTGATAAATAAAGTTGTTAGTTCATTCTGAGATTTTTCAATAGCATCATTGTAGTTTTAATTATAACTTATACATAAATAATCAAGTTCTTTGATTATTTATATATTTTCTGAAGAATCCTATTTATTTCTCATAACGAATTAAATTATATTGAAATTTGATACTGAGAAACGTAAACTTGACTAGAGTACTTCGATGGTGTTCGAACCTCAAGACTACTATGACTGAGAATACTTAAGATTAGTACTCTTTACGGAAACAGTCTTGGCAGTAGTAGTCTTGATACTTCGAACACAGCCTAAAGCAAAAGTCTAAAATTTAAAGAATATACATTAACATATTCTGAAATTCCATAATTTTCGATTAAAAATAAAATCATGCAGATTAATTTATTTTATAACTAAATGGGATTATTTTTGAAGTTCTATTTGTAAATAAAATAGCCATTGGCTTCTAGCCTTTTACTGTGTTTTAGTACTAGTCAAGAACTCTTACAGAAATAAATTTCGTTTCATTCCGTTTTCCGGCCCTCGAGTCCTCTCCTTGTAAGAAAAATTAATTTAATTAATTATTAAAATAATTTATATTAAGCTAATAATAATTTATTGATTATTTTATAATATTGAGAATTATTGCAACTACAGTTTTCATTTGTAGAATACTACTTGCATTAATGTGCAAATTCCGATTGAAATTTGCATTTACCACTAGGGGTCTAATATTGAAAAATGGCGGTTTCTTGTAAGTTATAGCATAAAATTAAAATGTAAAAATATGTGAATTTAAGATAATATTTGTGATTTAGAATGAAGTAGGGGAAGTAAACAGGTTTTAAGTAACTGTTCTAAAGAAGTAATCTTTTATTTTTTTGAGAAAATATTTAGAAATGTCAAGAAGAGTTAGTTATACAGCAGAAGAAAAGTTAAAGTTGATAAGATACGCTGAAGAACGTGGAAATAGAGCGACAGGAAGAATGTTCAATGTCTGCGAGAGTAATATACGCTTGTGGAGAAAACAGAAGGCGTACCTTTTAAGGCAGCCGCTAAATAAAAGAGCTGACAGAGGAAATCAAGCGAGATGGCCGGATTTAGAAAATGAGCTAAAGTCCTGGATGATAAATACTTTAAAAGAGAAGAAGAAACTCACTGCCACAGATATAAGAAGTCAAGCAATCATTATGGCTCGGAACAAAAATATTAAAGATTTTACTGGTTCTCCTTCTTGGTTTCAACGTTTTGCCAAACGACATAGACTGAACCAGAGAACTAGTTCTTCGAAATCAGTTTCGATGTTCAGAGAATTCAAGAAGCAACCGAAATTTGACCAATTAATGAATTCTACTTCAGTGACTGAAGGAAGATTAATTCTGATAGAAGAAATTAAAAAAGCAAATAGCATAGAAGAAATAGTTGATCTCTCCAGAACAATAAACGATAGATTTTTTTCTATTAAGGGAAAAGACAGTGAACGTGAAAGATTTCCAACAACGTCGAAAGTTAAAGAGGAATGTAATGAAACGATTTTAAATTAAGTCCATTTTTTATTGTTCTAATAGCTACCTCATAATGATTCTGTAATTATCTTATTTTTAAATTACGGAATAGAAAATCAAGTATATTTATATACATGTATTACAGTGACAGATATAATTTTTAATTGGTAACTTGAATAGAAGAATAAGTGCTCACTCTGTTATTATGATTAAAGATGTTTTTACAATTGATATTTAACTTTCCTTTTAAATTATTAAAGTGATGATTATCTGAAGAAACTTTTCATATTTTATTGAACTGAGATGCATCCAGTAACCGTCATTTATTATTAATATTCTTAATTATAATTAATTTTGATATATAACCATTCTCTTGTCAGCTCAAAAAGTCATATAAATTAAATAGAACATAACCTCATTTATTCAAAAGTAATATGCTTTCTTTTGTAACTGATTTTTTTATTTAAATATATTTTGGTTAAATATCTGTTAGTATCTTTCTAAGCCAGTCTATAAATTGCAAAACTACGAGTTTGATACCTCCATTATCATTAGCATGTTGTATAATTGCAATTAACAATTTATTTACAAAAAATGACAATTGGAATATTATATTAATATTATCAAGGCATTATGTTTTGACAGTTATTCTAATTAATTTTGATGTAACTGAATTATTGTAATTTGGTGCTTTGGTTATTTAAGTTAGATTTACATTTTTGTCATTTCAAGTCAATTTCTGTGCATTTTAATACCTTTACTGTTACACATTATCTTATAAAATTTTGATTTGATATAAGATTATTTCTTAAATTTTTTTATTATGTAGAAAATAGCTAAATTCATTTGGATTATTGATTTAGGTAATTCTTGATAGACTTAAAGTAACAGTGTTAGCAATTAAACTGAAAATTGTTAAGTTTAATTGCTAAGACAGTGTTAAGACAAATAATATACATTGTATGGTAGTAAAGAAACTATGTACAATACATATATATATTTTTACATTATAAGTAATATTTAATAATAATGTGAAAATACAGTATACAGTTTTTTATATATTGACTCAAATTATTTTTCCAAATCAAATTTATAACAAAAGATTTTAAAATAAAATAGTTGTATTTGCGCTATTATGTTGGAAATTACAATTTTATATTATTTTTCAAAATATCGAAAATGTAAAGTTGTATTTGGTTACTTTAATAATTTCTATTAATATTTAGATTTTTTATTTAATATATAAACCTACTATAGTATTTAATAAATTGGAAACATTTTCCAAGATTTTATTATTTAAGGAAAAATCTAATAAATTTATATTATTTACCAATTGGTAAATATTTATCAGGATTTCTTTAGATTATTAAGATATTTTAACAGTATACTGTATTTGATACATATGTGAAATTAATTTGTGCTAATCTCTGGATATTCCAAATTAAACCTTGGATTGATTTTCTTCGTTTAATCCAGGGGTGAGCAACCTTTGTAGGGAGCCGTATAGAAAAATTTATGGTGGGCCACGGGCCAAAACCAAAACGATGATGATAGTATTTATTTAAAAAGAGAAGGTACAGATATGTAAGTATACATAGCGTCGCTATTAGATATAATAAAATAATGTGGCCCGCGGACCGGAGGTTGCCTACCCCTAGTTTAATCATTATTTATAAGAATATTAAATTTATAAATCAAATCAGTAAGCTCGAATGAAAAAAATTCGAATAACTATACCCAAGGAGTAAGTTTTTAATATTACAGTACTTCAGCTATATGAAATATTGAAAATTAGTGTTGAGATTGTTAATTCAAAAAATTACTAAACTCGTCGCACCTATGCCAGCAATAAAAGAACATGTTAATGATCAGTTTATGGCAGATATTTAATGATTTCAAATTTTAGCCTTATTGTTAGGCAAAATTTCTTAATGATGATTGTGTCTTATTAAGAAAATGCTTTTTTATAAAAATTAGTTGTGGAATTTTTGGAATAACTGGAAAGAGCAACTTATAAATTAACTGAATTATTTGGTGATTATGCAATGTATGTGACCATGAGAAAATATTTTAAAAATAAATCATTGAATTCAAAGATTGGCCTTGAATTTTAATTATTGCTATTCCAAATGCTGATTTCGTTAGGAGCTATCTTCTTTGCTGTTACGTTTTAAACATCACTTTATTAATCGGATCGATGGATCCAATATGAGAATTTTTTTGAATGAGGAAAAGATTTCTTAATGTTTGAGATTTCCGTTTCACTTTCTTGACGCGTTGTTACTAGATTCTCCTTATTCGATATCGAAGTACCAACTGGATTCGTGGATTGTTTGTATTTTTCTTGAATAGCTGCTACCATTTTATCTGAATTCAGAGGACTGGCAAACTCCTTGTCAATACTTCGCACCTCGGTTTTATTAAATAGTTGATCCTCCTGTCTTCTTATAAGTTCCTCCGTTTCTAACTTCACTTTGTATCGCTCGGCTTCTCCTTTTCTACTACTTCATCCGAAATCTAAGCCAACTCTTTGACTGAAATTTTGAAAATGAATTTTCATGGTACATACCGCCCGATCCGCTAACCCATTCGTCGATAGGTGAAACGGTTATGTATAATAATAATAATAATGAATACATGTTTTTTATGACGTAATATATTTCGTCGTAAAAAATCGATTCGGGTATGATTAGAATCGGAATTAAATAATTAAGATGTTAGTGATACAAAAAATTATTTGCGTATCATTATTTTTGGTAACAACCGTTACCACTTTCCATTCGAATAGAGTACCAAGTGGCGGGGAGAAACAAGGCATTCCATGGGCTGCTCACACCAGCGGGGGGTGAGCAGCGTGTGGAAAGGATTGTTTCGCCCCGCCACTATCCGGCTGATCCCTGCGGAGGGGTCATCCGGATAGTAGCGGGGCGAAACAATGGAAGACGGAGATCCACGGGCCGGGACCGACCATGATAAACATTTCCAAGAGATGGACTCGACAATCGAATTCGGATCCCCCAGAGTGGAAAACCAAAGCGTTTCCACGCGACCGACCGCTAGCGCGTATCATTCCGTTTTTGACAACAGATTTAAAGGGTTTGAAATTTATTTGCTTTCGTGGTACCTACAAATTATCAAAAACGGAAGAATTTCTAATCCGGCCGACCCCTAGCGTATCATTTGAAATAAATGAGAAAATATACATTGTACATTTTTTATAAAAATAGATTTTCGATTCAATTGAATTTCCATTATGAAGTAGCTCAGATAATCAACTCTAAAACAAGAGTTCATCGAGATTTTTCTGGCGAGTAGAAGCCCAGCTGTCGAGAGAGAGACGATTATTCTGAGACAGAGTGGACTATTCAGTGGCGATTGAATTTCCATTATGAAGTAGCTCAGATAATCAACTCTAAAACAAGAGTTCATCGAGTTTTTTCTGGCAAGTAGAAGCCCAGCTGTCGAGAGAGAGAGGATTATTCTGAGACAGAGTGGACTATTCAGTGGGGGAACTACAATGCCCAGACCACGCAAATCCTCTTTGTCTGTTTCTTTATTTTTTTTAAATTAACAACATAATTCAATGAAAATTAAATGCACCACGAAAAGAGTGAAACATTCATTGAATCAGAGCAGTGCGGTTGTAGAAGCAGTATAGTGTCGTTTCAACATCGGTTGTCTATTTCTGGACGACCTTCAGCGCTCTTGTCAAATAAGTAGCTATAAACCAAATAGGCAAGAGATTTAAAGGGATGCGTGAGGTTTCAAATTTATTTGCCTACAGAATTATCAAAAACGGAAGAATCTGAAATTTTAAAATCTGCCGAAGCGCTTCAATTAAAATATAAAGATGATCTTACGACAGATTTTCCAATACAAACGATAATATTCTTTTATACTCGAAATTTTACCAATTTCGAGTATGAAAGATTTCGCTGAATTATTACTGATTAACTATGCTGCAATATCTTTTATTTAAGTTTTACGGATATCATTACGCATCTGTATTGTTCATCAAACTACCCATCACTGGGCAACGGCGGAAAGATTATTTTCAAAACTTCGGATGATAAAAAATTATTTACGCAATTCAATAGGCGAAGAACGTTTGCATAATCTCTCTAGAATAGGAATTGAAGCGAAAACATCCAAATAAAGGATGTGATGAGAAATTTTGAAATTTAAAATCCAGGAGGAAGAATCATATTTTCTTTTGATAGTTTTCAACTGTTTTAAATGATGCCATTTTGTTCTTTTCTAATAAAAATATCTAGATAAAAGTTTGCTTTTTTTTTGTGACACGGGCCCGAATAATATTTTACGGAAAGCAAAAAATTTTAATTTCCGCCACTGGAACTATTTAATCTGATGATGCGAAATATCTCAAAACTAAGCGTTTCGAAAAGAAATGTTTGTAAAGTAAATGGACTGGAAGGGGAAAGCAAATCGCATTAGTTATCTTTTATTTGGAGGATATTTTCAAGGGCATTTGACGGTCGTGTTAATTTGTTTAAAAAAGAAGTATATTTTTTAGATTTTATTCTTATTCCTCGCAAAAAAGTAAACGACTTTTGTGAAAACCATTTTTTTCAATTTAGAGCGTAGTTTCACAGATATTTGAAATGAGGAATGTCGGTCGGATTGGCCGCGTGCAAACGCTTCGACTCTCCACTCTGGAGGATTCGGGTTTGAGTCTCGGTTCCACCCCTTGAAAATGTTTATTACGGGGACCTGTCCATCCCCATCCTCCATCATCCAGCTGATCCTTCCGCCGGGGTCAGCCTGTGGAAGTTTTTGTTTCGCCCCGTCGTTTAGTATTCTTATAGAATGTAAAGTGGCGTCATTTGTTGACCAAAAAATGTAAAAATTGATGAGTCATACAGTAGTATTTCATAAGCCGCAACATTTGTAGTATCTGTCGAAAGAAAAAAGCATCAACATAAATCAGTTGCATTATTGTCAGGAGCCGGCTTAGGCATGGTCTTTATGGGCTGCAGCCCAGGGCAATAAACGGCCCCTTCGCGGTCAAAAAAAAAAAAATATAAAAACAATTTAAATTAAAAATTTAAGAAAAAATAAATTATACAAAATTTTTTCGAGTAGGATTTCGGGATTACCTGTCGCGAGTTTTCGCAGTCTATCAGTAGCGAAACGGATCGAAGTCAAATAATCGCGCCGTGTAGCCGTCCAATGCGTTACCACATAATTGTAACTGGATGGTGTATATGAGCGTAGCGCCGCGAAAAGTCGCGGCAGGTTATCTCGAATCTTGCCACGAGGATGCGAATGAAGCTCCCGTAAAGCTTGTTGGTTTAGCGTAGGCCCAAACAATGTTAGCCCAGGCAAGGCCTAGCTGGAAACTGAGAGGCCCTCCCGCAAAAATGTCGATGGGCCCCGTCTTTTTAATTTATCGATATAATTTATTTCAAACGCTATCTAAATTCTAACGCGGCGCGTCGACGTAATTTATAATAAATGTCGGCGTAAAAATGATTCGGTTAAGCGTAAACGATCTGTAACTGTGGGTGTCAACGTTTATTTATAAGGATATCGACATAAAAAAGCCTAACGCAAACTAATTTATTAATAAGGTTAAACTTTATACGGCTGAAAATAATTTCATTATATATAGAAATTGTAAAACTTTTAAACACATCTACATTCATTTAAATGAAAGTAATTTTATTTGGACAAATTAAACAACAATTGAATACATCAGAAGATATTTCAGTTTATACGCTGTTACGAAATCGTTCCGGACGTCTGGCATTTTTATTTACAAATTCTTCTACGAGTAGATTGATATTAAGTTTTTTTAGCTCTGTCGCATTCTATGGATAACATAGGTAAACCCGCTAATCGAACTCGCGTCATTGCGCTACGTAAATAATTTTTAATTATTTTTAGTTTAGCCCCAAAAGATCGTTCTGCCGAGGCTACAGTAACAGGTCGGCTGCCCCACGGACAAACGTAGTATCTGCATTTTGTTACAAAATGACATTTTTCCATATTTATAGATACTGTGTTCTTCTCTTTCTAATCCAATAGCCAATATGGGGAAAATCTAATAAAAAGACCTACAAATCACGATTTGTTAAACACAGTATCTGCAGTTTTCCTCAAAGAAAAACAAAGTATCCAACACTAAACAATCCGAAAAACCACGCGAAACACAGCATCTGCAATGGACGAATTAGAAATGCGCATTAGAAACACGTGACTTGCAGATACTGTATTTTTATCTTGGTAAGATAATATTGCGCTCAATGATTGCGCACGGATACTTCTTTTTTATGTAAACAAATCAGTTTCATTTTCACGTTTTCAGAAATTTTGGTTCGGATTTTAATTGTTAGTTTATAAACGCAGAATTCAAAGAATGAGTTCGAGAGGAAAACTACAGATTAAAGTGGCGTAGGAAAAAAGCGTGGTAAGATCATTATTTTTTACCTATTATTTATTGTTTTTAATTAATTGTTTTGTTGTGACTGGTGGTTTCTTAGACTAAATGTAAATGTGTTCTTAGCACCATTCTTACCATATTAAATGATAGTAGGTTGGAAAGTAATTATTAGCATTAATTCAGGATAACTTTACTATTAGCACGAAATAACTGATTCTCATTTTAGGATTTTACAAGAAAAGCTAGCTGAAAATGATAAAATAGAGGCAAATAAGCCATCAGTAAGCCAGATCGTCGAAAAATTGAAGCGATGGGCCGATAGTGGAGCTTCATCTGGTCTTGGTCCATCTACATTTGCGAGTCACGATGAAGTTTCATCTATAACAGTCTGCTGACAGTATCGATACAGTCACTAACGAAGAGTTGTTCATTGATGACTTTACTACAGACGAACAACACGAAGCCGAGATTCATGAAGATTTCAATGGCCCAGTCTTACCAAGAAACAAAGAGACTTAGTGAGTCCGTAAGAGTTAGAAAAAAAAATGAAAGACCATGCTTTCAAGCCAGATCGGTGCTCAGAAGATACCCGTAACCAAAATTGTATGATCATTTCCGAAGAAGACAGAAAAAATATATTAAAAGCTTTCTGGAAAATCAACCGAGTACAAGATCAGTGGGCAATGGCTTTTCGATAATTTTATCATAAAAATCGTTGGAAGAAGAATTGCCCAAGAAGGTACAGATAATTCAAGGCCATTCGCCAAGATAGAAACGAGAGAATATTTTCTACCAATCCCAGTAAAGGAAACAAACAGGAAAGGATGTGCCAAACCTTTTTTTAATACCCTAGGGTATCCCAGCGATTCTATTCTAAACCAGGCCAACAAAGCAATTTGTACATTTTTCAATAAAATATAGATTTTCAAAAATCAGTTTATGCATATACTTTATTTCTACTCGGTATTGGTGACAAAACGTAAATTGTTTTACAATGGCAAAGCGTAGTATCTGCATAAATATTGTAATTATTTCAGTTATGGTCAAATCGCATTCTTAACTAGATACATCATATGTTAACTAAATTATTACAGATTATATTCTATAAATCAAACTTTCAAATTCATTTCATTAATTTAACTTAAATTCATTAATTTAACTTTCATTAATTTGACTTAATTTCATTAATTTAACTTTCAAAATCATTTTTCATTATTTACTTATAAGGCCACGCATTTTTTACAAAAACCGCATTTTGACCGTGTTTACATTTTTCGCAGATCCTGCGTTTTTCCGTGGGGCAGCCGAGGCAATGTGAAGTATAATTTTATAGCTATAATTATGTCGGGGATGTTACTAAAAAAAGATGAATGATTTTTTATCAAGTATTTAAAAAGGTTATTAATGGACATATCCATTATGGACATCTGATATATTTTTCTGTATTAAATTTCGAAGCGACAAAAGCTGATGTGTAAAATCAGTTGCTAGTTCTTCGGAGTAGAAACATATTAGCTCTTCTGATGCTGTAAACAGCTCGTCATCTTTCATTCTTTGGAGATTTACTGGAAAAAGACAGCGAAAACTTTGGCTTATTGCTCTCACTCCTTCGAATCGAGTGCTTAGTTGTCCAATAATAATATCATGGTCTATAAATATATATGGTCATCACACTCCTACCGATAACGAAGGAAATACTGTTAAGATCTAGATTTTAATCACCAGGGCGGCGTTGTTGTCGCACCTATGGTCATAGCAGACGAATCTGTATATAGTTTCTTATAGAAGCTTATAGCTAACTGTTAAGATCTAGATTTTAATCACCAGGGCGGCGTTGTTGTCGCACCTAGGGTCATATCAGACGAATCTGTATATAGTTACTTATAGAAGCTTATAGCTCAAGCATGATATTTCAAAACGTTTTTAGCAGGAATTTCGCTATATTTTGATAAATTAGAATGAAAATAATTTAGAGTTATCCTTAACGTTTTATGGACTTAAACTTAAATTGTAAAAAATAATATTTCAAAATTTTTAACGTTAGTTCACAACTATCATTTTTAAGTCAACAATTTTGCAGTTGTGACCTGTTTTTTCTTTGATTCTTCAAATGTGTTTGAAATAATGCCAATTAATATAATTCTAATTGCTCCGAAAGTACTAACGATAAGATTTTGTAATTATTAATTCTACAGAAAATGGATTAAAAAAATTTTAAATAAAAACTGAAAATGTATTTCAGTATAATGCCTAGTATAATAATTCCGTTTGAAAAATTAAACAAATAAATTATTTGATGGGCTGAATTATTGTATCTGAGCACAAAGATCATACAAATGCCGAAAAAAAATTTATTTATTAAAATTTCTGGATCGATGGGTATTTGAAGTAAAACTTTGTTGCATTTTAATGTAAGTTGGTAAATAAGGCATAATTCCTCGATAATAGCGACATTATAATTACATTTTACATGATTATTTAAAACACTATTATTTGTTGATATATTGGTAAATAAATTTTCAAGTGTATCAATTTCAATTCCATTCATAAAATAATTTATAATTTAGTTCAAACTTTTCTATGATACATATATCCTTCAGTGAAAATAATTTTCTGAAATTTATTTTTGTATCTGATAGAAATGGTATGT
>AYEL01057091.1:0-22886 GCA_000484575.1 Olivierus martensii | reverse complement strand
TAAATAAATATATATATATTAATAATTTTTTTATCAGAATATTGTATTTATTATTTTAATAAAAGTTTAAAACATTACCCTAATTGTGATAAAAATTTACTGAGAGAACATATTTCATAAATTAAAAATACCAAAATACTGGTATTAAGATTTTGGCCAGTATTGTGACCCTTAAGAGAAATAATACTATTTTTAAGCATTAATAAGTTATTCAAATAACAAGATGAAAGATTTAAAAAAGTAAAATCAAAATAAAACAAAAAAAAATTTTGTTGTAATAAATAAAATGTGAAATGCATCCAAACACAACAATCATTGAAATCACAAATTTTGCATCTCTAAGTCCATGATGATGATCAATGTTTATCAGAACTATCAAATATTGCATAAAATTTTTTGAGTTAATAATGCATAATATATCTGCCAAAACACTAAAAAAATATTTTTACATTTTATAAATACTTAATTTTTTATTGTTATTTACAGTGTGTGTGTTTATAATTTGGGAATATTCAATTGTATAAATTTCTTTAAATAAATAAGATTGTTTTTAATAATTGTTAATCACAATTTAAAATAACATTTTTAATACATAAAATTTCAAACATACTGCCTTAGAAATTATCAAACAACTAGCCTATTAAATGCTAAACAGTATGGTGGTAGACATCTGATACAAAATGTCTATTTTTATTTCAGATGTTGAAATATGAAATACTTATTATTATTTGTACTATTATTAATTTAAATAAACTTTGAACTATAATTAGGTTTTTATAGTATTTTTAATTTATACTTACAATAAAATTTTGAATAATTTTTGTTATGTTTCCATCAGTAAAAAAAATATGGAATAAGGTGAAAAGTTATATGAGCAAATCAGTAAGTTGATGACTCAAGGAAATACAACATTGCATTTGTTTATTATAATTGAATATTATTTTACATTCTATGTTATCTTATGAAAAACTTTAATGAATAATGCTTATTTTATATTAAATTTTATGAAATTTCTGGGGAAATAACTGCATCATTAAAATATCTTTATGTAAATGATGATGATGATGGGAATTCTGACAGTTTTTCATTTACAATAGAAAATTGTTAATGAAAAGTAAAAATACAATAAATATTTTAACATCTTAACAAGCAATGCAATTATGATTATTTGCATATCAATTGATGATAATCTTTAGTTGAGTTAGTATTACATCATGAATTAAAAATAGTCCCTTCCTTTTCAATGCATGTTTACAGTTGTTACATAAAATAAACATGAAATATCAATATTGAAAGTTAAATAATAATTAAAATGATATCATGTTTCATGAAGCCCCGCTGAAAAATATTGTGCAAATTAGGCCAGAAATCAATCATCAATATTTAATCTGAAACATTCTAAAGCTTTTATATAATTCTTATATTTATTGAGTGCACCTTTGCTTAATGCACACATTTTCTTATTCCAATTTGTACATTATAGCAGGTATACCTGTATTGTAAATTTAATTAAAACATGTAATTATGGTACTGTATTTGTAATTTTATTCATTTGTTAATATTTTAATGATAAATAATAATTAAAATGATATCATGTTTCATGAAGCCCCGCTGAAAAATATTGTGCAAATTAGGCCAGAAATCAATCATCAATATTTAATCTGAAACATTCTAAAGCTTTTATATAATTCTTATATTTATTGAGTGCACCTTTGCTTAATGCACACATTTTCTTATTCCAATTTGTACATTATAGCAGGTATACCTGTATTGTAAATTTAATTAAAACATGTAATTATGGTACTGTATTTGTAATTTTATTCATTTGTTAATATTTTAATGAGTTACATTGAAATGTTTTAATATTAATAATAATTTAATTATTATATTTATAAAAGTAAAACTCATGTTTTTTTAAAATTTTAGTTATTCAGGCACTTGTAGCACTCATCAACGATCCTGAACCTGAACATCCCCTTCGAGCTGATTTAGCTGAAGAATATTCAAAGGATAGAAAGAAATTTGTTAAAAATGCTGAAGAATTTACAAGGAAATATTCAGAAAAACGACCGCCCGATTAAAATTTTTTCCTCCAATTAATGTACAATATGTACTGCTCAGCAAATTCATCTTTACATTTGGCATACTTTAGGAGACAGTTTGCACCCAAAATTACCACTCCACTTTACCCCAATATTAATCATCACTGTTATAACAAAACTAGCACACAGACTTAAATGTAAAATAAACATTTTGTTTTTCTCCATTCAGCTGCCAATTAAATACAATAATTGGCTGTGTTATGTCTGTAATAATAATAATGATACAAATGTGAAATTGCTTGTGCTTTTCTACCTGTTTGTAGTTCCTGATGAGTAATTTTGATTTTTTTTTCGAATAGTGCGAGAAATTTGTGGAACCAATTATTCGCACTAATCGAGACCTACCTGTATTCTACACTGACTGGAGGCACGGTGTAGCAGTGTAGAAAGTAACAAGCAATTGTTGATATAACCGCCATCTTGCTAATCTTGAGCTGCTACACTATCTTTATTCTTTTTAACTAGAAAATAATCCTACACCAATGCACCAACTATACACTAAATAGGTACTGCCACTGTTAGTCAAATCGCCAGTGTAGTCAAACTGCTGGTGCTGTCAGTGTAGTCAAATCGAACAGAGCTACAGTATAGTACAGAATTTTCTTTTAAAATGTATCGAAATGGATAAAAGGAAGAACACTTTTGACGATAAAACAGGAAAAGATATTGTATACATACAGTATAGTACAGAATTTTCTCTTTTAAAAAGTTTTCGAAATGGATAAAAGGAAGAACACTTCTGACGATAAAACAGGAAACGTATCGTATACATACAGTATAGTACAGAATTTTCTCTTTTAAAAAGTAACAATGATAAAAGGAAGAACACTTTTGATGATAAAACAGGAAACAAAAAAGAAGAGGTTAGTGATTACGCTAGAACATGGATAAAAGGAAGAACACTTTTGACGATAAAACAGGAAATAAAAAAAATAAGATAAAAGGAAGAACACTTCTGACGATAAAACAGGAAACGAAAAAAAAGAGATAAAAGGAAGAACACTTTTGATGATAAAACAGGAAACAAAAAAAAAAATAAAAAGGAAGAACCTTTTGACGATAAAACAGGAAACGAAAAAAAGAACAAAGGAAGAACACTTTTGACGATAAAACAGGAAACGAAAAAAAGAATATCAAGGTGATTATGCTACAGGAAAAAATGGATGTGATTGAGCGACATAAAAGCAGCGCTCAACTTCTGCTTTCAATTTGTTTTTTTGGTTTCGATTTGGCAGTTGGTTTGATGATGGTATGAGACACAATACCTGGTTTAAGTGGTTTGATGATGATATGAACATAATTCCTGAGTTATTAATTTAGATGATGAACAATGATGTAAAATATATAAATATTTACAATAAACTTAACACTAACTATTAATTTAGATGATGAACAGTGATGTAAAATATGAAAATAAATATTTCTTAAACAGTTAGTTTTACGGTTATTCATCATGAGGTTGGCTTATGGCCAGAATCTCACAAAGCAAGAACCAATTACCATATTTTACATATAGTTAATATTTCGAATAGTGCAAATTTGATTAGTGCAAAAAATTCGTGGAACTCATTATTCGCACTAATCGAGGCATACCTGTACTCTATCTGATGGCAATGACTTTTACAGCCTATTACAGGCTGGTCAACACCCATGACGGGGTTAATCAGAAAGCTGAAGAATAGGGTTCAAGAGGACAGAACTGGACTCCTCCTAAAAAACTGAAGTTATAGGGTTCAGTTTCAAATTGGGAACTGAAATTGAACTGGGAATTCAAAACTGAACCATTCTGAATCCTGAAGGATTCAGTGAAATTCCAAATCCTCCTGGATAAACTACTGCCTTGATACATGATGGCCATCCAGTCGACTTCTCTTTTCATAAAAGTGAAAATTTTCTTGGATTTTCAGTCAGCAAAAAAGATACAAATGTAGATCTTTTGTAAAAGCAAAGTGACATTAAATAAACTTATATAAAGTGGGAATGCCTGCATATTTCTGTAACTGATTAATTTTCATTGTTTATTTGCTAAAAATTTTAATTTATAATTAAATTATAGCTTCTTGTAAATACTGAAATTAAAAACATATTTAGATTAATATTTTTAATAAATAATAAGTATTAACATTTTTTAATTACTGATAAGAATAAACAATTTCAATATTTATGCTTTATATTTTGAAGACATTTTTAAAGCTGATAATGTAAACTGACATCCAGCCAATGGATATGTGAAATTTATTGATTTTAAAATGTAATATAAAAATAAAAATTCTATTATTAAATTTTTCAATACATATTTATTCTAAAATCGAAATCCTATTTATTTCAAACGAATTAACCATGTTGATTTTTTAATTATAAATATGAATGAATACATATTTTTGAGAACTTGAATTCTAAAATATATTTTCTTTTTAAATAAAACTTAGATATAAATGTTAAATAATTAAAATATCAATAGTAATTGCATTTCTAAAGCCATCAGATTATTTCAGACATGATTTTCCATATCATTTCTATATAAGACCTCGAAAATAATATCCTATAAGCGATTCTAAAAAATAAACCCATTAACTATTAAATATCCTGCAAAAGTTTATCTTTCTATAAGTTCAAAATATTCGAAATCCATCAGTGGATTATTTCAATTTAAATTAAAATCTTTCAAAATGGTAGAATAAGTTTATTATATATAATCTTTCTTCTTTTTTTAGTCCAAGTAACTTACCAATTATTCATATCGAGAAAGAAAGCACAACCTGCAGCATTTAGTTGATCACCAAGCAACTTTTGCAATTCAGATATCAACACATCTCTATCTGTCGTTGTCAAACAGCTGAACTGTTGGAGTAAACCTCCTTCAATGTCACTATCAACCTCCATTTTTTACACTCGTTTACAGTTTTATAACTTAAAATACACAAGGACTATTCTTGATCTACTGTTTATTTCTTAAAGCTATCATCATCACCTTATCGCCATCTTGTTCTATCCCAGAACAACAAATGACATCATCAGAAAAGCCGAACCGCCACCTGATTTCTCTTATAACTTCAGAAAAACAAGCAATTTTATATATTAAAATACTAAACAACCGATTTGTTTCTCTCGTCACAATCATTCGATTTTCTATATTAATTGAAGTAATTCAGGACGAAGTTTATATTACATTTCTGCAGAGTATTTCAACCATTTTAAATCGAAATGCCGAAATATTTTTCTTTGTTTTTTATTAATTTAAAGGTCCAAATTTATCTCTCGTAACAGATTTTAAAGATCTAAAAATGCTTTAAATATATTTTTTTTAAATTAGTCATTTTTTGTAGATTAATAAATTTAATATTTGTAACAATTTAGTAGCGGTATCTAAAACCATTACAGATATTTTGTTAGAAATCAATTATAAATTCCTCAATATTGCTACAGTATTGCACTCGTATATATCAATATTTCATGTAATCTTTGTAATCAATATTGTTGATTACAATATGTTTGATAAAAAAAATAAATTAAATTACTTATAATATTGTTATTTTTATTATCAATAATTTTTTATATAAAATGGACGATAGAGAAAACAATATACTGTACATATGTGAAATTTTTGTTTATTTTCAGTTTTCATAAAATATATTAAATGTGAAAGAAAACTATGTAATATATTTCTAGATATGCAAACAATTGTCTACTTATAAATATAGTTATTGGTCACTCATATAGAATAATAATTTGGAATTTTATTGATAATTATTGGTCGTCGATCAATTATGGTCGCGTGGAAGAATGGTGCACTTCCATCTTTCATTAGGTTAGGTTAGTTTGATAAAGCCGCCATATTGCACGAGAGACATTCTATATCTGGCGGCTTCTATATCTGACGACGGTCGCTTATAGCTCCCATCATAGGCAGGCTAACACCCATTACGGGGTCAACCGGATGGTTGAAAGATGGAGTTCAACGGACCGGGCACGGACCCCTCCTGAAAAATTGGAGATGTTGGACCCGGTTTGAACCCGGATCCTTCAGAGTGGTAAGTTACAGCTTTATCACGCGACCATTTTCTATCTTTGGAAGATCTTATTTATTTCCTAAAATATCATATATTCAGATTTTTCAGGAGAGGTCTAGCTCGAAGAACTTCATCCTTCGTCTGAGGACTGATCTCATTAGCAGTGTGGATGGCCTGTGTTTGGAATTGGAATGCCCGCCGCTTAATATACAGGGTTTTTCTACCACATTTTTTTCTCGGAAACGCGATGAGATAGGAAGCAGGGGAAAAAATTTGATTACCAAAGTATATCTGAAGAATCGAATGGTCATGATAAAAATTTTGTGAGCCCATCAGAAGTAGGAGCACAAGGATTCAACTATGAATTCTCCAATGGAGACCAATGCCGATTTTGGCATAATTTGAATAGAACTGCGAAAACAAACAACTTTTGTTTTGAAAATTTTTTAATATCACTTACGAATTGTGAGATATCACAAAAGAAGATGCCGCCGCATATACCGCCGATTGGGCTATTCAAGCAATAATAAAAGGAAGAATCTGACAGAGGGCATCTGTGTACATTCATGGCCCTCATAAAGGGCTGAAACAAGTCCAGAAACTCTCGTTTTTGAGTATGGCTCCATGCTGAACTGTGATGGTGAAAGACTTGTCACACCTGCGGTTCGAATGCTACTACCGAGTACCAGAATTCGCCTTAAATCTGCATAATACTGCTCTTTGCTGCTTCAATGATGTTTAGCAATGTACACAGATGCCCTGTGTCTGATTTTTATTCTTTTTACTGCTTGAATAGCTCAATCGGCGGTACATGCGGCAGCATCTTTTTATGTGATATCTCACAATCCAAAAGTGATATTAGGCAACTTTTAAAACAAAAGTTGTTTGTTTTCGCAGTTTTATCCAATTATGCCAAAATCGGCATTGATTTCCATTGGATATTTCATAGTTGAACCCTTGTGCCCCTATTTTCGATGGGCTCACAAAAATTTTATCATGCCCATTTGACTCTTCAGATATACTTTGGTAATCAAAAATTTTTCCCCTGCTTCCTATTTGATCGCGTTTCTGAGAAAAGAATGGTGCTACAGGTGCTAGAAAACACACAGTATAGTAGTTTGGAAAGCGACACAAAAAACACAGTTAAAAAAATAAGTTAATTCAAGATTGAGAAATTGATTACTTGACCCTTTTCACTATTTTATTTTATATATCTTTTTATTAAAAATTGAAAATGATTAATTTGAGATTTATTGAAAATGATCGATATTGAACATAAGGCGAGAAAACACAAGTGAGAAGAGATATTTCATTTATTTTGGGAAAAATCTTGGATAAATTTCATCCAGTCTGAATGAAATATATACACATTATTGGAATCTCTAGGGAATCAATTGCATTGAAAATGATTGATATTATACCATATCAGGCAACATGTTTGTTTATCAAAACTATATACAATATTTGGCGGTAGCCATTTTTTAAATTCCATCATGACTAGATAATTCCTATAATAAGGTCAATCGGAAGGTTGAAGGATGTGGTACAACATGCAGAGTCCGGATCTCTTCTAAAACTGAGATGCGTAAGATCTGGTATTGAATCCAAATCTTCCAATATAATAAGTGACTGTAACCAGCCATCCGCCCAATATAAATTAAAAATTATTTTTTCGGCGCTCAAAACTTTATAGTTACCGACAGTGCCTTTCAGAGAAAATACGAGGTTCGGGACAACTAATATTTTTTGAGACTAATCAAAATTTAAAATAAAACTATGGTCAAGAAAATAAAAACAATGATATTTGGAAGCGCTGGTCCCGCTTATACAACATAATATATAATGCTCAACTGACTTCTTTGAAGAATTATGAGTCTGAGTATTGTATACTTATTTTTCTTTTTCTTCAAAAAGTTTGACCTGTAATAATTCTATAATAAGAACCAATCGATGATTATGGTACAGTACGTAGCTTGTATTAAGAGTATTATAATTGCCTACAATTATAAACAAGTTATACAACATATTTTCAGAAATTTAAAGTATTTTGCTATTTATTTATTTGAATTAACCCTTTATCTCTATTTAAAAGAAACATTTTCAATCAATATTTTTCTTTATTTTAATAATTTTTTTTTTTTTACATAAAAGTGAAAAAAGTGAGAGAAAAATATTTTATAGAGATAATTAAAGGAATAGTTTATAATTTCACGGATAGATGGCACATCTATCACTAAAGAAAAATATCCATGAAATATGAGCAACACACTCATCGTAACACTATACACGGATAGATGGCACATCTATCACTAAAGAAAAATATCCATGAAATATGAGCAACACAACACACTCATCGTAACACTACAGTAGTTTTTATCAAGATAAGTTCTTTTACATATTCATCATTTAATAAATATGCTATTTAATTTAATCTAAATTAAATAATTAAGTCATTAAACTTATTTAATTTAGATTAAATTTTCAATAATAGCATTTTCAAAACCTCAAATTTTGCTGTGTTTATGGTGAAAACTTTTTTTTTATCGAATACGTAATCAAACCCTCTGAGATTGCCAGATTTTTTTACAAATAACATTTGTCCATAGTCAAAATAGGTTACCATATTATTAAAATTTTTTCCAATAAATATTTATATGATATATTTAATTTTAATTGTAACAATGATTAGAGTTAGTTGGTTAAGCCGGCATATCGCATAAAGGATATTCTGTATCTGGCGGTGGCCACTTATAGAGCCCATCACAAGCTGGCCAACACCCATGATGGGGTCAACCGGATGGTTGAAGGATGGGGTTCAACGGGCCGGGGCCGGACCCCTCCCGAAAAACTGGAGGTATGGGACCCAGATTTGAACCCGGATCCTGCAGGGTGGTGAGCTAAAGCTTTACCACGCGGCCATCCGGCCGACAACAATAATTTGAGGAAAGCTGAAAATCTGTTACAGTGAGACCCCGTTTAACGCGGGGGTACGTTCCAAAAAAACAAGTGCTAAAGGAAACAGCGTTAAACGAGGTCATCTTAACACGTAAATAATTGGAAAAGGTGAAACGGGACACTGAATAAAAAAATATATTCACATTTTTTTTATTTTGTAACATGTACAGTGGTGGACAAAAGTATTGATACCCCACCATTTTTATTATTATTTTGGCAATATTAGTGTTTGAGGTTAATGTAACATTTTCAAATCCTGTTTATGAAATTGGAAAGAGCAAAGAATAGTAAGTATAGCACATTCAATCAGAAATAGCAATTATTTATTTCTGTACAAATAAAAACTGAAAACATAAGATGGACAAAAGTATTGATGCCTTACAATTAATATTTAATATGCCCACCTTTAGCAGAAATTACAGCTTGTAATCGTTTTCGGTAGCCTTCAACAAGCTTCCTGCAAAAGTCTATGTCGAGTTTTGCCCATTCCTCTTTACAAAACCTTTTTAATTCTGCTATGTTCTTGGGGTGGCGATCCTTGACCATTTTCTTTAGCTGGCACCAACAATGCTCGATGACATTAAGATCCGGGCTTTGGCTAGGCCAGGGAAAAAGAAGCTTAATTTTGTTTTGATCAAAAAATTGCATTGTTGAATGTGAAACATGTTTAGGATCGTTGTCCTGTTGAAAATAATACCTTCTGCCAAGGAGCCTGACAGCAGAAGGAATCATTTTCAATTGCAATATATTCTGATATCTTTCAGAATTAAGGATTCCATCAATAATTTCAAGGTCTCCAGGCCCATTTGCACTCATGCAACCCCAAAGTAGCACACTACCACAAATCATGCTTCACAGTTGGCACCAGGCAATCTTCTTTGAACTCTTCATTTTTGAAACGCCAAACAAACTGCCTACCGTCACTATTGAAGAGGTTGATTTTTGTCTCATCAGACCATAAAACTTTATTAAAATAGGTTTCCGGTTCTTTGATATATTTCTTTGCAAATTCCAAACGTCCTTTTTTATGGCACTGCTTCAGATATGGCTTCTTTCTCGCCACACAACCTCGGAGGTTACACTTGTTTAAGTGCCGTCTAACTGTTCTCGAAGAGACATTGGCCACATTTCCCTCCCTAAATTCAGCTGTACTTGCCTCGAAGACTTCTTTCTATCATTTTATACAGTCCTTTTCAAAAAGCGAGTAGCTCTATCACTCAATAATGATGGGCAACCTGCACATGTTACATTTGTTATAGTGCCATGGCGCTTCCATTTCTGAATAATTTTTTGTACTGTTGAAACAAGAATCTGCAATTGGGAACTAATTTTTTTGTATCCATGGTCAGCTTTATGCAATTTTATGACCTTTTCATGCACATCTTGACTCCATTCCTTCGTTTTCCCCATTTTTATGTTGTTACCTTGTTATGACGTTATGATGACAATATGTAAATTATTTATGTATGTATGACATCACACGACATATTGCAGACGTTTTCCATTGAAATTATTTAAAACAAAAATAGAAAGAATAAGTTTTATTTTTAAAAATCTTAGGGTATCAATACAATTGTCCACAGCAATTTTTAGGTTTAATTTTTCCCTATAACAATTTTTTTAGGTTTATTTTTTCCCTATAACAATTTTATAATATAACTTATTACAGAGGATTGAATGTGCTATTCTTACTATTCTTTGCTTTTTCCAGTTTCATAAGCAGAGCAATAAATTTTATAAAATTTATCGCTACAGTATAACTTATTACAGAATTTCAATAAACACGGTTTGAAAACGAAGAATAACTTATTACAGAGATTTCAATAAACATGGTTTGAAAACATTAATTAACCTCAAACACTAATATTTGCCAAAATAATAAAAAAATGGAGGGGTATCAATACTTTTGTCCACCATTGTATTATTACTATTGTATTGCATTAATTATAGACATTTTTATTGCTAATATCGATTTGCATTTATAAATCTTTCATGTAAATCAAAAATATTCGAGTAAATAATTTATGTTTATAATGAGGAACGTTCTTCCTCATTTTTTTTTTTTTTTTTTGTTAAGAATCATCTAACGAAAAATCGTTTGTCTTTTCCTCTTTCGTTCAGAAAGTAACTGTCGATAGTAAGATATCGCATCAATGATACTTCGTCTTGCCTTTGAATTTCTGTCAAAATTTGGATCATGTTTTTTTGTTAAGAATCATCTAACGAAAAATCGTTTGTCTTTTCCTCTTTCGTTCAGATAGTAACTGTCGATAGTAAGATATCGCATCCATGATACTTCGTCTTGCCTTTGAATTTCTGTCAAAATTTGGATAATTTTGCAATTTGTATAGATTCATAATCTCCATAATAGTGTCTAAACTTTAACTATAAAATAACGTTAATGAACTATCATAAATATGAACTATGACCTCAGCAGACTTTCGTATGTACTGCACCGAACTGATATCAAACGCACTGGGAGACATCGTAGGAGTACCAAAGCAATAAATCAGTGCTATTTCGGTTTTATTTGAGTATAACGGTTTGAAAAACCGCTCCAAAGTGAATCAATAAAAAATATAGAATTCGAAAAAACCGCGTTACATTGAAACAGCGTTAAGCGGGGTCTTACTGTATTGTCATTAATTCAACTGCAATTTAAGTTTATATACTGTATACAGTATATTTTGATATACTGATCATACATTTTATATCCTAAATATTGCATGTTCTATTTTTAATTATCAACATTTATTTATTACGATTTATCATTTTTGAATAAATTAAAACACTAAGTTTATGATAGTTTTATAGAATCAGCACATTCCTTCAAAATTTAATGTATCTGATTATAATTCATCCTTTTAAATTTCTCTCGTGAATTTTTAAATTTAAGAATAAAATTTTTTCATTAACTATATTCTAAGGTAAGAAATTAATGAGCATATAAATAACCATCTACTCCTTAAAAATATGATAGAAAATATCAAGATTAAAAGGTGGATTAATTTATATTTTTAATTATTTTAATTGGAAAATTTTTCTAAATTCACTTATGATATCTAAGCATAAACAGTATGTTATTAATTTTTTCTAAAGAATTTTATAACTTTACAGTTTTCATGAAACCACCTATTAGTCTACTATTCACTTTAATGATAGGTAAATTTTGTCAATTAAATAATCACAAAAAAAGAACTGTTATTGACCATATTTAAGAAAAAGTGAAGAGTATATGATAATAGCATAACTGTTTTGAAAGGAATATCAGTTGTAAAACAACTCTTTGGATCATCAATTGTTTATAACTCTTAGGTCAAATGGAAATGGACAGTTGTTCCAATCTGTTCTTCATTTCAAAGTTTTATGCTAATTTATGAATATCAAAGGCATTTCATATTCATTTCTAACCTTGTCACAAACATTCTGTTAGCTATAAATAGCAGGGATTTAAACTACTATCCACTTTCTTTTAGCATTTAAAAACCATATATCAGAAATTGCACCTCATAGATACTTAATTCTTTAGGAAAGCTTATTTGACTTATAATAATATATTTATATATGCCAATTTTATGAGGTAATCCATATATATAAAATGTACTTTAATTTTCATAATAGATAAAGTTCAAGGACTTCACTTTCGGATCACGAACAGGGTCAAGGAACGGATTGTGTTCGTGAACCGAGGTACCACTGTATTAACCTGAAGATGGCTACATGCCGAAAATGTTTGTTTAACTTTATTAAAGTATTCTTCACTGCCAAAAGTTCTTTTTTTATAATTATTTAATAGATTTAACCTAGTAGAAGCAGTTAGTAGTTCATTATATCTGGTAACTTTTATGTTTTCCTGAGAAATTCATATTAAAATTGTTTCCACTTTTCAATCAAAAAATGTTCATCTTTTATTAAATTTTTATTTATTATTATACTACATCTTTTACATGCAATCATATTCCAAGTTTCGGCTTTCTGACTTATGATGCTTCGGTCTTACGTACATTTTGAATTACCATCATTCTCCAAAGTTTCAGTGTTTAATTTGGAGTTTGATGCTCGTCAGCAGCATGTTTTGGAAAAAAAAAAAAATGCTTATTTTTTCAAAATAAGGCCTACAGTATTTATTTCATTTATGTTAGTTATGTACGTACATGACAACTGCAATGCATTACAATCATTGATAAGTGAAAAAGACAGTCTTCGACTTATGGAACATTTTCGAGTAAGGCATCAGTTGGAACCTAAGATGACATAACTTTGGGATATACTTGTATATAATTATAATGAGAACATTAATTGATGGATCTGAAAAAGAAGCCATTTTTCTCTAATACATGTTAATTAGATCCAACATTTTTCATAAAGATGAAAAGCTTGTTCTATTAATTCTTTATGAAACTTCGAGATCATCGATGATGCAATCCACTAAAGTAACGAGCATTCAGATTTTAAAGATTTTTTCTTTAGTAACTTATAAACTATTTAATAAAAATTTATAAAATTTAGCAGGATAATCAAGATATTAATGGCAAATTTCAAGTGGCTTAATTAATCCTGTTTAGTAATTTTCCGAAATTTATCTTAATTATTATGAAACTATTTAATCGAATTTTATGACATTCAACCAACGTTGCAGCAACATAGAGACTATTGAAGATGATTTTGATGGGGGCCTATATTTTAATTTTGTATCTTTAATTATTCTAAAATAAAGATCAGGCTTTAAAAAAGGCAATTAGTTCTCTCCTAACTGTTTGCCTTCTCCTGAGACACTTTTATAGATCGTAATTTTCAACCAATTTTAATCAAGTTTAATAGATACTATATTAATAATTTATATTTATTAAGGTCATCTGAAAATTTTATCATAATTAATCTTGAATGAAGAAGAATAGATTAGAAAATTTATATGTAACAATATAGGTTATATATAAGGTAAAGAAAAACTTTGTCGTAAAATTTTGTGTACTGATAGGGGAACTGGAAACAAGTCGAAAATGTCTAATGAACATCTGGTCTAAATGGCACCGTTTTCGAGTTTTAACTCTTTAAAGATAGCCAATCGCAATAGAGTACACAAAACGCCACGACGCGACGCGTCGTGTTGTAATATTGTTAAGACTATCAGGTTAGTAAGAAGGCGAGCGACGCGTCTTGGCAACGCGACGCATCTTGACGCTTTGTGTACGCGATGGTAATTGGCTAGCTTTAAAAGATTATAACTCGAAAACGGCGTCATTTAAACCAGCGCTTCTCAAACTTTTTTCATTCATGACCCCATTTTTCATTAAGACATTTCTGCTAGATCAGCGCTTCTCAAACTTTTTTCATGCATGACCCCATTTCATTCACGACCCCATTTTTCATTATGAGATTTTTCGTGACCCCATTTTTTATTACGAGCGCTTCTCAAACTTTTTTCATTCATGACCCCATTTTTCATTACTAGCTCTCAAACTTTTTTCATTCATCACCCCATTTTTCATTACGACATTTTTTGCCAACTTTTTTCATTCATGACCCCATTTTTCATTATGACATTTTTCCCGATCCCAGGTATTAAATATGAAATAAAACATACAAATACATAAATCATTTATACACATATTTAAATATGAAATAAAACATACAGGTATATAAATCATTTACACACTTAATTAAAATGAACACAATCAATATGAAATAAAACATACAAGTACATAAATTATTTACACACTTATTAAGGTGAATATCAACCAACTACACTGAAAATTCATATGTTGTCATATGTTAAATATTAGACATTTGTGGAAATTACATATAAACTGAAATTCAAGTATTTGAATTTAATTTTTGTAATTACATATAAACTGAAATTCAAGTGTTTGAATTTAATTTTTGCGACACCAGAATTTCGCTTCGCGTGGGGTCGCGACCCATAATTTTTTCTAGCCGTTTGTAGGCCTTATTTTTTCAAAATAAGGCCTACAAACGGCTAGAAAAATTAGTGGTTTCACGAAATTTAAGTGGTTTACGAAATAAGTGGTTTCACGTTAAATCTTAGTGGTTTCACGAAATCTGTAAAATTATAAAATTCTTTAGAAAAAATTATGATAAATTATGGAGCTTTCTCAAACTATGGGTCGCGACCCATAGTTTGAGAAGTGCTGATTTAGACCATATGTTCATTAAACATTTTCGACTTGTTCATTAAACATTTTCGACTCCTATCAGTACACAAAATATTACGACGAAGTTTTTCTTCACCTTGTACTTGTATACATTGTATTGTTCACAGAATTCCAGTAAAATATAGATTTCTTTAGAGATCCTGAAAATTTCGACCTAATCACGCATAAGTAAAAATTGTATTTAATGATAATCAGCTATACAATGAATTACAAAGACCAATGAATTAACCAAAATGTATTAAGTGAGAAAAGTTGAGCATTGCAAAGAAGTTTAATAAAATCGAATTAGAATCGTGTTTTGCGTTTTTTCTTAGAGTAGTAACTTTCCGTTACTACTCTAGTTGAAGGAAAAATTTAAATAATTTTTGTATTATATTTTATAAGTTTTCAAGAGTTATTAAGAGAAAACTTTAAAGTTTGGACGTCCGCTATTTTTAAATGGTTAAAGATAGAATTAATTGACTTATCATCGAGAGCATCTTTAATGACTTGATCATCCTGCCAAATTTTATTTGAAAATCCAATAAATAATTCATTATAGAGTATATTAAAAGAATCTCTCTAAAATTTGAACATTCGCAATTTTTTAAGTGGTTGAATAATGTGGCATTTATGTTCTTTTTTAACGAGAGCAAATATACTACTGATTATTCAGAAATTTTTAATGGAGGACCTACAAGCAACAAACAAACAGCATGATGATTTCAGCACTTTCCTTCGAAAAATAGGCTAATAATTATAATAATACAGCGGTACCTTGGTTAACGACGCGTTTTTGAAAGAAAAGTGTCTTGATTAACGACGCATGCTTTGGTTAACGCCTCCTGATTATGTGAACTTCCGATAAAATAGAGCTCTGTAAACAGCTCGTCATCGCATCACGTGATTTTTAGCTCAGTCAATCGTTATTTTTTTTTAACAATCAATTCAAATCCGACAATATCATTATTAAGTTAATTAGCTTAGTCAATCATTACTTTTTTAACAATCAATTCAAATCCGACAATATCATTATAAATTATAACCATATAAAAATATATTTAAGTAATTGATAATTAACATATAAATTATAATCATATAAAAATATATTTAACTAAATGATAATTAACATAAAAGATGAAAACAAATTATTTAATTAATTAAAAATAGATGTGCATCAGTTCATTAGTTTTTAGTTTCCCATATAAAAATATATTTAAGTAAATGATAATTAACATATAGTAATGTTTTAACTAAATGATAATTAACATATAATAATGAAAACAAATTATTTTTTAAAAATAGGTTGCAAATATAGTAATGAAAACAAATTATTTAATTAATTAAAAATAGACGTTCAGCGAACAGATAGTAATGAAATCAAATTATTTAATTAATTAAAAATAGACATGGAACTTCACTAGTTTTTAGTTTCTTAAAGATGATTTCTAGACAATTATTATTACACGACGCTCTTCCGATCTAATTAATTAAAAATAGACGTGCAACAGTTTATGAAAACAAATTATTTAATTAATTAAAAATATATGTGCAACAGTTCACTGAAAACAAATTATTTAATTAATTAAAATAGACATGCAATAGTTCACTAGTTTTTAGTTTCTTAAAGATGATTTCTAGACGATTATTATTTTAAATTATGTAAACAAATTATTTAATTAATTAAAAATAGACATGCATCAGTTCATTAGCTTTAGTTTCTTAAAGATGATTTCTAGACGATTATTATTTTAAATTCTGTTTTCTTAAAGATGATTTCTAGACGATTATTATTTTAAATTCTGCAAATAAAGTCTGATTTCTTAAAGATGATTTCTAGACGATTATTATTTTAAATTCTGCCAACAAGACTGATTCTATTGTTTGTTTGTGTTATATAAGCTTATTACTTGATACTTGGTTAAAAACTAAATATAAAATAAAATTATTTATTATAATTATAATAAGATAAAGTTAACATTTATTCATAAATACAGTAGCCTATATTGAATATTTATGTGAGAGTCTTACATATCACTTTGAATTTACATTTGCATCAAGACCAGACTAAATTTCTTGTATGAATAACTAATTTTTTTTACTTAAATAAATAATAATGACTTTATATATTTTAATTTGTCTAAAATTTATTGATATTAAAAATAATCAAATTTTAAATTATATTAAAAGTAAAATTTACACACTTTGAACTTTCTATATGGTACTGTATATATTATTTTCTATAAAATTAAAAATGTAAAAATAATATTTAAGTTTTTTACTTTTAAATCTTAAAAATTCAGTTAAATAAACCCTCATTAGATTTATTATAGTATAATGTAACCTAATTAATGTATAAATGTACAGACAGTCCTCTAGTTACGAACATAATTCGTACGCAAGTTTTGTTCGCAAATCGGGTTGTTCGTAACTCAGATACTGCTGTTATTCTGGCTCCAAAAGTACTGAGATAACTTTATATATTGTATGTTATAATATATTACACGATTGGACCAATTAAAAATTTCTTATTTCAAAGAATTTAATGAAAAGTACCGAATATAAAGCGAAGAATTTTTAGAGTAATCGTAGCTATCATAAAATACTGCCGTAATATGTTAACTAACTGTGTAATTTTATATTATATTGATTACTAGAGCACTTTGCTATCATATTACTTAAAATTATTGAAGAGTTTTTGAAATTTCGTGAAAATTTGAAAATGTACGTAATACGAATGTTCTTAACTAGAGAAGCCCACGTATAAGTTATTAATGTATAAAATATTGACAGAAATCATTGTACAATATAGTTTTCCGTTAATATTTTAATTTAAAGACAATAATATTAAAACAGCATTAACTGAAACCAAAAATGGCATATATGATACTAAATTCAATTTTAAGGAATATTGCAGAACAACGATAAAGTGAACAGCAATCTACAAAAAGTACTAAAATTGCCAATAAAAACTTAATTTGTCTTAATTTACTTAATTAAAAAGCAAAATAAAAAAAGAGGAAAAAAATTTATTATTCATTAAATATATTTATTCATATTTGTAGAGTTCAATATACCAAGTACATCAGGAATACCAAAATCTAGTATAATAGAAATTAATATTTAACATGGTACTGCTTATTTAATTCATCTTAAAAAATGATCAGTCATATTGCATTATGCATCAGAAATATGACAAAGATCAAGATTAAAATCATAAAATTTAAAAATTCATATCAAATGCGGTGCTACATTCAAACAGACAACCCTTGTAAAACACGATTAGAAAACTGTAGAAACTCTCATATAACACAGTACTTCTACAACCCATTTTTTACTTAACACAGAAAATTTGATTTACTCTCCTACAACGCAAAACATTTTTATTAATTTTTGCAAAAATCCACACTATGGACACACAATAAATATATAAAATGCAATCATTGGGAAATACAGAAATATCTCGAATAGCGCAGTTAATTGGTTCCAAGGAGCCTCCGCGCTATGCAAAACCGCGTTGTTCGAGGTCTATTTATAATCGGTTTAAATTTAATTTGTTTATTGCAAACATTTAAGATAAAAAATATTTAAAAATGAAAAAAATATTTATTTTTATTAACTAAACAACAAAGGAAATCATTTTAAACTGATATAAAAGTTATAGAAAACATTAGGATTCATTCATTGAATTCTCACGGTGCTATTTTACAAAACCGTAGCGCCATTCTCATGACATTTTATAATTTCAAGTTTCTTCTATAACGTCAACCGCTTTCACTTTTTCGTTATTCTAATAGTATCTTCTTTGTTTTTATCTCTTTTCACCCATACTTTAATAATAATAGAATATTAAATACTAATATTAACGTAAATAATAAAATGCCGCAGGGACCTACTTGAGAGCCAATCAGAAAAACTACTGCTTAAACGTGGCTCTCGACTGTAACCTGCGGCGCTTGATTGGTTTTCCGATCAGTGTTGCCAATGTTGATACAGAGCTCTTACTTAATTGGAAGATTTGGAAATGCAATTATTATTATACAGATAGGCCTCGATTAGTGCGAGTTCGAATAATGCGATATTCGATTAGTGCGACTTGCAAAAATGATACCGTTTTTCAATTAGTGCGAGCAAATATTGATTAATGCGTGTTGTAAGCATAGACCAATCTTGCTAACAAATGTAATATATTTAAAAATTTTTAACTTTATAATTTGGCTAATTTATTCGATATAAATGAATTATAGCAGTTAAAAATTACTTTTTAATTAGTAAATATTGATAAAATTATAATTTTCTGTAATCATGCGGTTAATTCTCTCAGAAAAATTACATACAAAGTTGAAAATCAAAGTCCAACAATATGTAAATCTGATGCTGTATCTACAAACATGCACATTGATAAATGGATTTAAATAAAATTAATGGGCGTACTGTGAGCATATATATGAAAATTTAAAGCCATTAACGGTATTTTATAAAAAAATAAACTGTTAGATGAATTTTAATTCGCATTTTTGTTTAAAAAAATCTAAAAATAAAACGACTTACACATCTACGTATCTATGAAACTGCGTAAATTATGAAAGTTCTTGAGATTGAATGAGAAATGTGTCCAATAATTTAATAAATAGTAGAAATTAATTAAAAAAAAAAGCAAATTATAAAGGATAAAGTCATAAAATAAAGTCCAAATAAACATAAACTTTACATTATTCTTATTTTAAATAATACAAAGTTTAATTAAATAGGAAAATAAAATAAGGATATGATTAATTTATTTTTTAATTAATTATTTCTATAATTTTTAATGACTTTTTTAAATTAAATAAGTTTTAAGAACACGTTAAATTAAAAAATTCATATTCTTTCATTATAAATTTATTGTATGATAGGATGGATAGTTGGATAACTGAAAATGACTTCTGTTTTTCTAAAAAAATTCCTGGCACACTGTAGGCATTCTATGTGTAATGATTAAATTCATCAACATAATTCTATGTGCACATAGGAAGCTAATAAAGATTGCTACTATTTTTTAGAAATATAGTTATTCTGAGTGATCCATTTATCGTATTTATCATATTATTATTAATTTTTGATTAAAAATAAATTACTTTAAATTAATAATTTAATCCATTTAAAAATAAATTTTATTTAAATTTGATATTTAATTATTAATTCTACTCCCATCTGCATTAAATTACAAAACTTGTTGCGTTGTTATCTAAAGATCAAGAGTCATGACAGCGATTATACGTCAAGTACTTGAGCTGTTTTTTAATATTATTTGAAGATGAAATGCCCTTAAGTAATGAATACTATACAGTATACAGGGTGAAGAAAAACTTCGTCGTAAAATTTTGTGTACTGATAGAGGACATCGAAAACAAATCGAAAATGTCTAATGAACATATGGTTTAAATGGCACCGTTTTCGAGTTATGACCCTTTAAAGCTAGCCAATCACTATCAGTTTACAAAGCGTCACGACGCGTCGCATTGCCAACGTGCATTGGTCGCCTTCTTATTACACTGTGGTAAATAGGAGAGCGACGCAATGCGACACGTCTTGGCAACGCGACGCATCGTGACGCTTTGTGTATTTGATAGTAATTGGCTAGCTTTAAAGAGTTATAACTCGAAAACGGTGCCATTTAGACAATATATAGCATTAGACATTTTCGACTTGTTTTGAGATTCCCTATTAGTACACAAGATTTTACGACGAAGTTTTTCTTCACCCTGTATATAAACTATAAACTTAATTAAACTAGCTTCGATTCTACATAATCAAATTCATTACATTTCGAACAAGGATAATCTGGAGGAGATCAAAAATTTGATTTTCGTTAGTCCGTTAATGCAAATTTTTTAAAACAAGTTTCAGTAAGACAAAATTTTGCAGAATCCTTGAAGGATATATGCACGGAATTTTGTTGAAAACTAATGAATATTAATCTCTGAATAATCTCTTATTCTTATTATGAGAATCATTTTGTCTTTAACAGCAATTGTAATTTTGTATTGATTCTGGAACTTTTGTTACGAAAATGTTTTACAAGACATATTTTAAATAATTTTGGTGAAACAATCGACAAATCTGTAGAGAAAAATCTTTGTTTTATTAATATTCGTGAACAATTATATATATAAACAAAGATTTTTTCAGTATTCCGAATATAATTATAGAAATTGAAGCTATTTTTGAATTGTATGCACATTTGAAATATCAAAAGTCTACAAATAACAAACGAAAAAAAATATTAGAATATTCTAAAAATAAAAGAAATATTTTTTTCTTCAAAGTATCTCTACAGATTACATACAAGGTGAAGAAAAACTTCGTCGTAAAATTTTGTGTACTGATAGGGGCCTCGAAACAAGTCGGAAATATCTAATGAACATATGGTCTAAATGGCACCGTTTTCGAGTTATAATCCTTTAATGCTAGCCAATCACTATCGAGTACACAAAGCGTCACGATGCGTCGCGTTGCAAAGACGCGTTGCATTCCTATTTATTACCGAGTAATAAGAAGACGAGCGACGCGTCTTGGCAACCCGACGCATCCTGACGCTTTGTGTACTCGATGATGATTGACTAGCTTTAAAAGGTTATAACTCGAAAACGATGCCAATTAGTTCCATGTGTTCATTGGAATATTTTCGACTTGTTTCGAGGTCCCCTATCAGTACACAAAATTTTATGACGAAGTTTTTCTTCACCCTGTAGTTCATCAACCTAAGAAACTTCAATATTAATCGAATTTAGTACAGTATATAGGTGAAAAATTTGACATAACTGAAGAGAAATTAAATTATAAATATCTGTTATGTGTATATAAATTCAAAAACGAATTTTGTTTATTACGTAATAATACATGAAATTCGTTCTTCTCTTTTGACGTGCCTGTTAATGCTCATAATGGGAATAATAGCTATTGTTAAAAAACCTTTTCTCAAAAGAAACAACTATTCTTTGACTTTTTTTATATTTCATTATAAAAAATAAATGATGTATCCTAAAAAATATCTCTCTGTGTAAAAACAATTATTAATTAATTACTGTACTGTATAGAAAAAAATTGAAGGTCACTGGCAATATTGAAGCTATGTTTGGATGGTTTTTAAAGTTTTTATAGAAAATTTTTTCTTTTCTTTTTAGTTATATGTAAATTATATCTATATAAGCTTTAAAAACAAGTTAAGATCAACAATAATGCAGCCATTTTTATAATTTTCAACAAGTGGTTCAATTTATATATATATATATAAGATGCTATTTATGGAATATTTTAAGATGCGAATTTAAATTTACGTTGTAGAATTTTTAAGGATTATTTTTTAAAATATGGACACAAATTATTCACATTCGATCATATAATTTTTGTCCATATCATGTAAAACATGCTAAAGACGTCCATTTTAATTAAAATTTAAAAAATTCATTTTTACTATATATATATATATTTTATTAATGGGAAAACATACCTATATCTTTAATTCAACATTTGAATGCTGAATTTTAATTGAAAAAGTTACAATAATTGTTATATTGTTTTGTTATGTATATATGGTACTTGATTTCTGTAAACAAATCCAAGACTTGCAGAAAAATTAAGGAAATCCATATACATAAATAATTTTTATTAATATAGTAGCAAGA
>AYEL01057090.1:0-21457 GCA_000484575.1 Olivierus martensii | reverse complement strand
TATTATTTAATAATTTAATTTATTAAATAATATTTTTAACTTTATACAAAATTAAATATCAGATGCATAATTTGAGCAATTAATATCTAAAGAATCTCTGTCTAGAAAATAAACATTTTATGTATTAAAATTAATATAGTGTATACAGTGCAGTATTTTCAAGTAGAAGTCAATTGAAGAAATTGCAATTTTTGTTCAAAATTATGACGATTCTAATTATATAAATATGAACTGAAAGAAATGTGAGAAAATAGGTAAATTATATGGACATTTACTAGGTTATCCCGAAAATAATGTCGTTTTTTGCATTAAGTTTTAAAAGGATATAAAAGATAAATTACTTGCTAATGTAATCAAGTATATATTCTCTATTTGAATAAAACTCTTTTATCATTATAAAAGCTTTAAAAATTCGTGTTTAGACAAACTGAGACATGTTTGAACAAGTACAGTATAAAACATTATTTTTGGGATGATCTGAGCTAGGTGGCCAACCTGCAAGCCGTGACCATCTTAATATCTGCCCAAGCATATTTCGGGATTTTTAAACTGTGTAAAATGACCATCTGTGTTCCGTGATCATGGCCAGTGATATTTAATTTCTGCACCTTGTGTGTAACATCTACTAGGTGACCAGCAAATCGTGTTTTGATCAGAAATGCCAAATGGGCTCTAGATCTTCTATCAACTGAGCATTCTAAACTGAAAAATCCTGAAAACAGACATTACATTTCTTTCCTTAGATTTAATTAACAATGTGAAACTGTGTCATAAACTGTTTTTTAAACTTTGATGTTTAATAAAGAAATTTGAATTTATCTGGTGGCCAACCTGTATTCGGTTTACTTAGTTTTAAGAAATTTTAACCTGCTAAAGTGACCAAGAAGATTAATTTCATGGAGCAAATACTGTATTTTCCTTAGAATTTATTCCAGCTTTGGATAACGACGGTTCCGCTGGAACGGATTATCGTCGTTAACCAAGGTACCACTGTACAGTGAAACCTGTTAAATGACGACCTTGGTATCAGTGACCACCTGGCTAGAGACCAAATTTCAAAAGCTGGTTTGTTTCTCATAGGATGTAATGTTATTTTTGTTCCGTATAGTGACCACCTGTCTAATGGGTATATTGACCACTTACTTACTTAGTTTTAAGAAATTTTAACCTGCTAAAGTGACCAAGAAGATTAATTTCATGGAGCAAATACTGTATTTTCCTTAGAATTTATTCCATTAGATAAAATTCTAATGATTAATATTCCATTAAAATTTTTCTGTAATAATAAAATAATCTGTTAAACCAGTATATTAATATGTAAATATTATAATACTGTATATGTACCTTTATACAGTGTTTTAATTTAAGTTTGACTATGTTAAATGCATATAAACAGGTTAGTATTAATTGTAATACAATATATGTTTGCTATAAGATTTTTCTTGTCAGAAGGTGATACGTGCTATATGTTGTCAGTATCACTTGACTGAAAGTTGATGATTTTAATTAATATAAATTTGCAGTTTGGAGCTCTTTTCTTTTAGGGGAAGGGGGTCATTATCCTGTATAGTAACTATCTGTGAAAAGTGACCAGTCGGATTGGTCCTAAAGGGTGGTCACTTTAACAGGTTTCACTGTACATAATAACTTTGTTTTTCATTTTTATATTTTATTAATTATGACTAAATTTAAAATGAAATTATTCTATTGGCAATACGGACATTTATATTTATTTATATATACTATAAATTTTTAGTTTCCTAAAGAAATTGAGTTAGACATTTTTTATTGCATGCATACTTTACTATAACGTAATATCAGAATGCATAATTGCTGATTTGTATTCCTATTTCACCTAGTAGCATGCATTAAAATTAACTCTACCTTAGTTGTTGATCATGTATTCAGTAATTGTTTATGCATAACACGCTTTCACGATTTAATTTATGGAGATTTAATTTATGATGATTTATTATAATCATTGTTTTTCTAATTACGTTACAATTACGGTTGTTCATTATTAATAATTTAATATAAAATTTGTTTTGCTGATTGGAAAATTAGATTTAAAATAAACAATTCAATTATTTTAGATTGTTAATTTTAAAGTACATAGTCAATAAAAAAATAATAAAATTTTAATATTTTATAAAAAAGATGTCATTAAATTTGAACAACGATGTAAAATATGAAAATAAATATTTCTTAAACAGTTAGTATTGTGGCTATTCCTCGTGAAGTTGGCTAATGGTCTGAATCTCACAAAGCAAGAACCAATTATCATATTTTTACATACAGTTAATACTTGGAATAGTGCGAGAAATTCGTGGAACCCATTATTTGCAGTAATCGAGGCTTACCTGTATGATATTTAGATCGTTGGTAATAATAAAAACCGCTTCAGACCAAAACCGCGCTATACAAGGTATTCCTGTACTTTGCTAAAATTAGTCATATAATGCAATTCGCTAGTTTGCCTGAGAGGGAGGATATGCAGTCTATTTTCGATTTCGATTTTTAAAGAGAGCAGAAGATGTACAAATTTTAAATGCAAAAATAAGTTCAGAAAGTGAAGTTGATATTGTTAAAAAGAAAAAAAAAACATTCTCGTTTTAACTGAATAGCTGTAAAGAAGATACAATTATTAATCACCCATATTTACATTGTTTTGTAGGGTGAATGATGAAATAAATAAATAAATGTTACATAAGCTCTATACTTTTTTCCTTCTTTTTGTTTTAAGTATATTGTTTATAGGGAGTCTTATGTATATATTTTTTCTTTATGTTTCGCATTATTAATATTCTTAATAAAAATTAATTTTCTTATGTGGAATTAAAGAAAGTCATTTGTTTTTAATTGGTTTTGCAACATAATTTTTTTTTTTGTATTGACTCCGGGTCTCATATAACACGGATTTTTAGGAACCTATCTACAGTGTTATATGAGTGTTATCTGTATATAAAAATTTAATATATGCATTACTATACATATTTATTTTATAGCACGTATTTATTATTATTAATATTTTTTCTTATACTATTTTCGCATCTAGATAAATTTCATTATTAAATTTGCTGAACAAAATTCCTGTTTTTAATCATAAAATAACTTTTAAGTGGTTATTTATTAACTTATAAAATATTAAAAGTTAAAACCATACTCATAATTATAAAAATAAATAATTTAATAATTATTAAGTAGAAGAACGTGATGAAAAAAAAAAAAAAACCTGTATTCGGTAGCCACAATCTCAGTCGCCGAAAGCTGGCCACCTAACAGGTTTTCCTATATTTTATCAGACGAATTCTTATTCTCGTTGATTAGAAAGAAATTTACATAATTTTTAGCCTACTTTCCGAAGAAAACTGAATCATATAAGGCAGAGGTGAGCAAACCGCGGCTCTTGTAATTAATAGCCACAATGCCAACAATTTTATCGATAAAAATAAAATGAATACAAAAAAAAATATCAAATCTGTTCCATATCTCAACAATATAGTTTATATAATTTCTAGAAAAATAATAAATAATAATTCATATGGTAAACTGTAGGTATCATTACAGTGTCATATTTCCAAATCTTTGCATATTTCTTACAAAAATAGATTTGATTAACCCGTTAGCCAGAATAAACGTCATTGCGTAAGAAATTTGTTGAAAAAATACATTGAAAATCAAATAAAATCGTTTTGTCGGTCAATCAACTCAATGCCCTTCTTAATTTCACAATGTTTTATTTAATTTTTGTGCAATTTTCTAAACAGGTATATTTTTAATTGTTGTTTCAAATTTAAAATGATCAAATTATAATTTTAATATTATAATTTAACAAAAGAATTTCGACACTGCCGAGTTTCTCTGAAAATGGCATTTCACTTTTTTGGTATTACCGGCATTATTCAAACCGATGATTCATATAATAGCCAATGAAAGGTGATCTACTAAGAAAATTGGCCTAATTTTAGCATGTCACTCTTTTGTGATATCTTAGTCACAAATGCACCCCTTAGAAAGATTTTAGATTAGGTTAGGTTAGTTTTGGTTTAAGCCGCCATATCCTCATGGGATATTCTTTAATCTGGTGGCGGCTATTTATAGAGTCCATCACAGGCTGGCCAACACCCATGATAGAGTCAACCGGATGTTTGAAGGATAGAGTTCAACGGGTCGGGCCCGGACCCCTTTTGAAAAATTGGAGGTGTGGGACTCGGATTTGAACCGGATCCTCCAGGGTGGTAAGCTACGCCTTTACCATGTGGCCATCCCTCCGACAGAAAGATATTAGGATTTTTATATTTTGGCTACACAATTTTCTAAGAGAATTATATCACCTCAGACAGTTATCAGGTGAAGGCGGGATTTTGGGAGGTTTTTTTACTATTTTGTGTTACGCTCCTTTCCAATCAGATAGATTTCTAAAGGGCAGGATCAACATTGTATATTCTTTATAATTATATAATTACAGTAAAACCTCGATTTTACGGATTATAGAGGGCAAGACTAGTCCGTAAAATCGAAATAAAATTTTTTTATAAACATTAATTAGCATTTTCAACATACCTGTACTAATTAATGTGACTTATGCCTAAAAACTGTATTATTTTACATAGAGTATTTTAAATTAAATTAAATTACCTACATACATGTATATTAAATTTAGGTAAGTTGTTAAAATAAAAATGACGCATTATGCAATAAATGAGTGCTTTATTTTACAAATGCTGGATGTAGCTATACTGTAGACAGTTTATGCAAATATTGTATTAATATTATTTATTTTATTTTTTGGGATAGTGTCCGTCATGTATAACGTAATAAGTGCGACACTAGGCTATATTTCATTGATACGATATGGCCCTTTCTCCTAAAAGTTCGCCCACCCTGATATACACTTATCATGCCATCTGTGTACTAATAACTTTTGAACTAATTTATAAATTTTCATGAAATTTAATGATGATATTCTATCATTAAATACACTCTTAATATGTCTGAACTAATTACCGAATTTTTGTGACAGTAGAAATGATTTGACCCTGAGTCAAATTATTAAAGATTATATCGATGGCATCTTTTTAAAATGGCGGTGTTCAAATTTCAAAAGTTTCTTCGTAATAACTTTTGAAACTACTATATTTAATTTGATTTTTGTGAAATTCAGTAAAACGTTCAATCCATTATAATCGACTTTAAAGTAAGATTAATTACCTGCAGCTTCCATTCATTTAATTAGTATTATATAATGTAAAATATGTTCTATCACTTATATCCGCTTTACCGTACTTTAAAGAGGAACAATCATTTAAGATAATCATCCAATCTGTCAAGCTATAATCTTCTACTGTAATCTGTGTGTTATACTGAAGATAATGACTATATATATGTTGTTTTCAATTAAATATTATTAGATTTATAGCTAATTAATCTTCTGAAGTGAATTTACGATTTTAATACTGTATTAATAATAATTATTATTATTATATTGTTCATATTGAAGCATATTATGCATTAGAATTAAGCGAAGTATAGTAGCTTAATATGTTCTATATTTTTATGAATTATGAATTCTCCATGTGCTTTAAAGATAAAGATTTAATATATTTAATTATTGTAGTATATTAAGAATATTTTAAATCGTTAGAAAATTAATATAAAGTCATTCCATTTTATAGATATAACTTCATAAGAGGAATCTGTTCTGTGAAAATCAGCAAAATTTCTGACTTGTATGACTGAATAAAGTGTACCTAAAGAAACAAAATTTTAAATATTTTCCATATAAAAAAGGTAAATAAATAAAGATTAAATTTATAAAAAGTAAAATAAAACATGATACTGTTTATTTAAAAAATTTATTAACTATTTATGATATATAAGCAGAATAATTTATACATTTTAAATTATCAAATTTTAAGCATTGATTTCATTGTTGTAATAAAAGATCAATATTGTTCTCTTAAACAATGTTGACATACACTGGTTTGAAATTACCGTAAACATATTTGGTTACTTCCATGTTTATATTTACATTTTTAGAAATAAATACTAGTAAATCATAATAATTATGTTGTTATAACTTATCCTTTCACACATATTCAATACTCTTAAATCTCGATCTACAAAATTCATTAATTAATTTATAAGCGGCCATTACTATGCTTAAAATGACGTAATATAAAAAATTGTGTATACTTTCACAATTCAAGAATTAAAAAAGTTTACAATTACAAAAGTTGTAAATGAAAAAAAATATCTTTAATAAATAAAAGAATTAATATTTCCATCAATAAAAAATTCATATCATAATATCATCTGCTCTTAAAGAATATATAATAATATATAATCATGTGTTATATAAATGAAAATTTTATCAGAGTATCAAAATTTATAATATCTTTCAGTAAAATCCCCTAGTTTGTAGGGAAGAAATCAAGGAACACAAGGAATATTAATGTAAGTTGTTTCGAGGCGATGAGTTGACACTACGTATGGACTATGCCTAATACCAAATGTATACCTGGGTGCACTTCTCTTGTTTATCCAAACCTTAAAAGAAATTTAATTGAAAATTATTAATTAAATCAGATATATAAAACTGTAATTATTAGGTAATACATATTTAATTAATATAATAAACTATTTTATTATTCCAGGTTAGGTAAGTTAAGCCGTCATATCACACGAGGAATATACTGTACCTAGCGGCAGCCATTTTTGAGCCCATCACAGGCTGGCGAACACCCATGATGGGGTCAACCGGATGGTTGAAGGATGGGATTCAACGCCCCGGCCCGGGCCAGGAATCCTCCTGAAAAACTGGAGGTATGAAGCCACAAGCTTACCAAGTAAGCCACAGCTTACCACTTTGGATGATCCGGGTGATAAGCCACAACTTTACCACGCGGCCATCCTGCCGACTATTATTATAGGCAGATTATGAAAGCTTAAAAGTCCATAGATGATTTATCTTTTAAATCAGCGGTTCCCAACGTTTTTCCTCTAGCGTACCCCTTGATTATGATTTTCATTTATGAATATTGCTTCTTTTCATTACCTCCTTCACGCACCCTTCTACACTGCCCACCCCTGTGGAGGGTTCAGTCGAATTGTGGAGGACGGGGATCTACAGGTTTGGCCCGGACCCCATGATAAATATTTTCAAGAGGTGGACCCGAGACTCGAACCCGGCCTTCAGAGTGGAAAGCTGAAGCGCTTCCACGCGGCCAATCTTGAAGTTCAATCGAACACAAAAATGATGGACCACTTTCAATCAAAGCGACAGTTTTGGCGAAGAGAGGAATGACACACGTAATCGCGCGATATGACTAATGGTGGGCGGGTCTAGTGACAACTTTCATATAAGTTCCTCTTTATAAACTAAAACTCTTTACTTGGTTTTGTTTTTTATTTTAACTCCTTTTTTTATTGTTTTCTATCATTACCAATATTATTTTCGCGTACGCCAACCCCTCCGCAGCGTATCAGAAATTGGGAACCGTTGTGCTAGAAGAATTTTCGTTACTAAATTAAAAAATATTATTATTGAATAAATTTTATAATACTTATTCTTTATTTTGTCATCTCATGCTGATCTACTTTTTTATTTTTCATTGGAGTTTATAATTTATAAGTTGTTTTTTAATTTATGTGTCATCTGTAAGAGGTTTTGTATTGCAAACAAAATTGCATTTCTGTTCGCAATTCGTAACTTCTTATAAATTATTTATTTAGATTATTTTTATACTTACGTATTATTTTTTTGGATATAAATAAGATTTATTCATACTTTTAAGAAATTTTCCTAAAAGACACACACAACTATTTCGTAAAATAATTATTTATAGAATTACAGTCGAATATATCTCTTTAAAATGACTAATATAATTTATCATGTTATGAAATCATATATCTATTTTTATGTCAGTGTTTTACTAAATTCATGCTTAATAATGTTGAATTAAATATTATTTAATCAAAGAAGTTAATATATTGTTTGAATTATAGGTGGAAAATTGAATAGTCTGCATAGTCTAGAAAATTTCATGATCTGTTGCTTTGTGATATTGAAAATAATTTTACAGAACAGTTCATCATAAAGTAACTTGAATCTTTAAAATGTAATTTTGTATTGCTGTATACAGATACACACATGAGCAGAATGTTCAAACTTCATGTAATGTTTGTAGAGAATCTAAATAGAGTAGATAACAAGTAAATCACGAAATTTCATGTGGCTAATCAGTGCTTAAACTATTAATAGTGAGAGAAAATAGTCGTGACATCACAAAGATAATAATATAATTCAATTAATGGCAATCGTCATACTTCTCCACACTCACATAGCATTATATTCTCATCATTTTTATATCAGATAGTATTGTCATCTATTCTGAAATACTATTTACTACACAAGTAAACGATATATTAATAAAAATTAAAATAACATTAGAATTATAAAATTACATATAAACAGAAATCTAACAAGGAATAATATATTAATTAATATTTTTAATTATAATCTGGAAATTTTTCTTCTCTTTATTAAACGTAGCCATATGTTAACTTAATTGTTAAGTAGAGTAGCTTATAATTAGATTATTTATACTTCCAAAATTATATAAAATATATTATTCTTTATTATTATGACATTGAACTAGTGTATTAAAACATGGAATGTCATGCATCTAATTGTTTCAAAATGTTTTATGATTTAATAAATTAATATCTGTCTGAAATAATTCAATAAATTTTCAACCTTGGTAATTGTTTGATCATATTATTCAACGATATTATTAATATTACAGTAAGACCCCGTTTAACGCGGAGGATACGTTCCAAAAAAAAACCAAGCGCTAAACGAGGTCATCTTAACACGTAAATAATGGGAATAGGTGAAACGGGACAGTGAATAAAAAAATTTGTAACATGTATTATTACTATTGTATTACATTAATTATAGACATTTATTATTGCCAATATCAATTTGTATTCATAAATCATTCATGAAAATCAAAAATATTCGAGTAAATAATTTGTTTGTGATGAGAAGCTTCTTCCTCATTTGATATTTTTTTATTTTTTCGTTAAGAATCATCTAAGAAAAAGTCGTTTGCCTTTTCCTCTTTCGTTCAGCAAGCAACTGTCAATAGCAAGACTTGGTATCCGTGGCACTTCGTCTTGCCTTTAAACGTCTATGAAAATTTGGATCATTTTGTATAAACTGATCCATAATTTCTGTAATAGTTGCTAAACTTTAACTGTAAAATAACATTGATGAACGATCATAAATATGAACTGTGACCGCAGCAGACTTTCGTATGTATTGCACTGAACTGATATCAAACGCATTGCGAGACGGCATACGAATATCAAAGCAACAAATTAGTGCAATTTCGGATTTATATGTGTATAACGGTTTGAAAAACCGCGCCAAAGTGAATAAATAAAAAAATATAGAATTCGAAAAAACCGCGTTATATTGAAATAGCGTTAAACGGAGCAGCGTTAAACTGGGTCCTACTGTATTAAGTTAAAGCTTGTTTTTCTAGTATTAATAAATTATGCACGGAACTCATGTTTTCGTAATTAATTAATTCTGATGATGATTCATCCTACCATTAATAATATTCAAATGAATCAAAGCACAGAAGTAGTGCGCTACTTTTGTGCTTTGATTCATTTGAATATAATTAATTCTGTTTGATTAAATTGATATGTAAAGCCAAAACCACTCGAAACAGAACTCTATATAATGGTTTAGAATCTATATACAAAGAAAATAATAGAATTCAGTTAATGGTAATCGTCATATTTCTCTGTCCTCATATAGGATTATGTCCCTATCTCATCATTATTGTTGTTGTCATCATTATTGTTGTTTTTTTAATTTCCAGAAAACCAAACTCATTAAAAAAATAAAAAAAAAGAAACTAATATGAAATTGAATCACATATATGTTATGATAGATCATATATATCAATAAATACAGCATTATATTTAATATTTTAATATTGGTTTTTATCTCTTTAGTATATTAATTTCAGATTAGTATTTATGTGCTTTTTTGTTGTAAATTAAAAGAACTACTGTACAGTATTTAGGATTGATATAGACTAAAAGGTAGGATCAAAAAGTTCCAGGATTAAATTTTAAAAATATCAAAAACTCGAAATTTCTGAATTTAAAAATCTATACAATTTGGAAATTTTCCTACTAGTTAGCAGGAGACCAGTTGTTGTTTTGCTCACACTTCAAAAGAATAATAACAGTTTTTACGAAACGTTGCATTGTATCAATATTTGAAGAAAATGCTGCAATTAAATTTTGCTTTTTATTGAAAAAAACACCTGTGGAGACTTTTAACGTGTTTTTTGAAGGTATGAAAATCAAGCTTTGTCATGAAGCCGTATGTTAGAATGGTACAAAGTGATTTAAAGACGGCCACACAAGCATCGACGATGACTATCGATCTGGTTGGTCATCAAGATTTTTTGATAAAAAGGGAATTATTCGTTACGAATTCATCCCTGAGGGGCGATCTATTAATAAAACTGCATATTTAAATATTTTGCGTCTTTTAAGAGATGCAATTAGGAGGAAAAGACCAGAATTTTGATGAAACTGCTGCATAATAATGATCCTGCTTATCGTTCTCAAATAATTATCCAGTACTTTGATAAATATTCTGTGACTGTTTTACAATATCAAACTTATTCTCCTGACCTTGTGCCTTGTGATTTATTACTTATTTCCCAGATCAAAAAATCTACTTAAAGGACTAAGATTCCGGGATGAAACGGATGCGATAAAGACAGTTTCAAAGAATGACTTTTCCAAAGCGTTTGCCAAATTTTCTGATCGCTGGAAAAAATGTATGAATAGTCAAGACCAGTACTTCGAAAAATTTGATACCTAGATGTATGTACATATTTTAGATTTTTTTAAAAATAAAATCCTATAACTTTTTGATCCTTGTATAATCCTGTCCTTGCGATGCTGTTCTCGTTTGGCTCTTTAGTAGAATTAACGTAATTTTTTAAACAAAAAGAAAAATTGACCCCATAAAGAGTCTTTTTATGTTAAAAAATTAAATTACATAGCATGAATGTGTGACTATGAGCTATTAAGTTTACAAATGCCCAACAATATTTGTACTTTAGTTTTTTAATTAACTTTTTTTTAATGTTTAAATTGATGCTCCTATTAATTTTGCTTTTATTTTCTTTTATTAATTTAATAAATAAATAAATAAAAGTAAAGCAGGAAACTTAAAAAATGAGAAAGTAGATTTATTATGTTTTCTTTTATGAAAATATACATAATTTTTTCAGCAAAAATATGATCATTTTGGATTTTTTTTTTTTTCATTTTTTTTTAATGATACGGCGACCACCGAGATCTACACTCTTTCCCTACACGACGCTCTTCCGATCTTATTAAAATATATTCAACGTATTGTACAAGATACGAAGTGAAAAGCATATTATACGTATTTGATAACTTTAATTTAAATTAAACAAAATTATGATGTAAAAAGTTAGCTTATGAAACAAAGTCCAAATATCTTGAAATTTAGAAATGAAAGTCATTTCTAAAATTTAGATTATTTGAACTTTGTTTCATAAGCTATCACTCATTCAAACCAATTACGCGGCTGTCCCAATTAACCGGTGTCCCAATTAAGCGGAATCCACTGTATATGAAATTCACATGAAAATTGCTCAACTCATTATTGTGTGTCTGACCACTTTTGGGTTTAAACACCATATTAATTTATGTTAAAAATTTATTTTTTTAATGTATTATAATTTTTTTTTTGTTAATATGCAATTTTTTCAAAAATCTTATATCGAATCATATGTATTGAAATATACTATAAAGTATATGGGTAAACAATATGGGTTTGTATGTTGTAAAACGATTTTTATTATTACTATCCTTATATACTTATAATAGGATAGTAACAACAGATAAAAGGTCATGTAAAATTTCAGTCTGAGTATAGGCTAAGGAGTCGCAAGGATAAAAAGGTTGCGCACCACTGTTTAAACAACCCAACAAATGATTCAACAAGTCAACAAGATCAACAATCAAGATTCATTACAATCAACAAGTGATCTTTTAATCAAACCAGTGATATAAGATCTTATGGAATGATTCTGTTAATGATGCATCCCTAATAAGAATTCTCGTTTTACATATGAAAGATAGTAGCTTCTACAATGGAATTGTAAAAAGATCTTTCGATCAGGAAAATGCGACTCTAAAATATCACATCTTAGCCCTGAAAGAGCCACACATTCACACAAAAAATGTGAAGAGGAGACATCTTCTACAATTGGGATTATCAGCATTCATAATTGAATAAGGATGTCTTCTGAGATAACAGTGTCCTATGAAGAGCTCTGTAACAATCCTAACTTGATTTTTATACAATGCAAGAAACTCTAGTTCTCTAGAAAGAAGGACCTGAAATAAGATTCTTTACTTGCCTTAGTCTAAGAATAGATCTCCAAAGGGTATTAAGACTCTAAACTGTTTAATATATTTTTTAAAAAATGATTAAAAATAACGAAAAGAGATTTGAAGATGATTTTTCCAGAATAAAAAACAATCCAATGAGAATTTTCATTTTCATTAGTATACTCTAAATACTTAGCAATCGTTAAAACTATTTACTAATACATTATACATATACAGTCGATTCTCTCATTCGTAGTTACGTTCCGTAAATTCTTCGCGAATACTGAATTAGCGAATAGTACATTGTGCTTATGGGAAATATAGAGTTAGGTTCCTGCGAACCTTTCTTCCCAACATTTTCATACTTGGTTTATGTGTTTTTCTCTGTCTACAAACACTTTGTTTAATATGTATTACATTATTTACAAATAATCGTTTGTGACTCATCAGCCCACGGTGGCGCCTTTACCGTTGTAAACTCTCTCTCTCTAATAAAGGAAGTTGTTTGTTACCAAATGTAGTCTCTGAATCTGTTTGCCGGAAAATTTCTCATTACCTATCCTTGCTCAGTCCACATACCGCAAGTAGGCCAAAAGTTTGTTCATATCGTCCGCAGGTCCCATAGAAGAATGTGACCCTATGCTTGAATGCTCAAATTTAGACGCCTAATTTCCTGCCTCCTTACGTCGAAATTTTAGAAAATCTGAGACAAAAAGTGACGCAGACAAGGCTGACGCAGTTTTTCAACGCAGTTCAAAAAGACAATGTGTCAGCTGCCATATCAAACATCTAGCAACATCAAAAATCTGTCAATCAAAAATAAGATTTTACAATAATTGTAGCATATGCAGTGTATAGTACTATATACAGTATTATAATTACAGTAATCTTTATATAATTTTTTAAAACTTTAACTATATAGTAAATAAAATCTCATTTTTGATTGACAGATTTTTGATGTTGCTAGATGTTTGATATGGCAGCTGACACATTGTCTTTTTGAACTGCGTTGAAAAACTGCGTCAGCCTTGTCTGCGTCACTTTTTGTCTCAGATTTTCTAAAATTTCGACGTAAGGAGGCAGGAAATTAGGCGTCTAAATTTGAGCATTCAAGCATAGGGTCACATTCTTCTATGGGACCTGCGGACGATATGAACAAACTTTTGGCCTACTTGCGGTATGTGGACTGAGCAAGGATAGATAATGAGAAATTTTCCGGCAAACAGATTCAGAGACTACATTTGGTAACAACAACTTCCTTTATTAGAGAGAGAGAGTTTACAACGGTAAAGGAGCCACCGTGGGCTGATGAGTCACAAACGCCGATATGCCCAGTATTCCTTCCCATTCAATGATTCAATTAAGCGTTTGTGGTAAACAATTGACATCAGCCAATACTTGGTACGAATAGGAATACGTCAACTACCAATCACCGCCATTGTATTAATTTATTTAATACTAAGCACTTCTCTGATTGGCTAGTCGCTGTATAGAAGCGCAGACGTTGGGAGCTAGCAACGTCTACGTTTCTAACAAATGGCCGCAAGGTCAAATATGGCTACACATACATACACTAATCTTTGCCAAGATGTCAAGAAAGTATTTTACATTCAAGTAAAATTGCTTGGCTGAATAAAATTAAAAGCCAGCCATTTAATACAAGCCATCGTAGACTCGCTGAAATGAACCAAAATCTACCATAGACTCGTCTCCTACAAAAAGAAAATCAACTGCGTAAGGAATGGGCATTACAAAAGAAATTCCAGGAATATCGAAAAGAAAGCGTGATAGAAAGGAGTCGAAGAAGCATTAGATCAATGGATTTCTATAGTTAGCGAGTGAGGCGTGAATCAGCACCCCAGTGTTGAAGAAGGAGATCGGTAAAAAACTAATAATTAGGTATCTATTTTAATAAATCATTAAAATAGGTATCAGAGGAGATTGCTAACTAATAATTAGGTACCTATTTTAATAAATCATTAAAATAGGTACAAAAGCTAATAATTAGGTACCTATTTTAATAAAGCATTAAAATAGATACCTGGGTAAAAAACTAATAATTAGGTACCTACTTTAATAAAGCATTAAAATAGTACCTAATTATTAACCTATTATTTATTTACCTACGAATTACGTATTTTATTTTTAGAATTTATTACTACTTCGTTTAATTGGGACAGCCGCTTAATTGATTTAGAATTTATTATTACTTCGTTTAATTGGGATAGCCACTTAATTGGATCAAAATTTGAATTTATCATTACTTCGTTTAATTGGGACAGCCGCTTAATTGGGACAAAATGACTTGGCCCGACGTGTCCCAATTAAGCGGAATTCACAGTATTTTTAAATTTTTTTTTTCTTTTAGTTCTTTCAATTAAAAATTTATTATCCAACATGAGAAATTCTCAAAATTTCCACGACCCCCAACAATTATTCTGAACTCCTTGAGGAGTCGTGACTCACAGGTTGTTACTGGTTTAAATCCACCTTTTCTACAGTCGTCATCATCATCATCATCATCATCATTATCATCATCATAGAATTTTAATATAAAACTTCATATAAATAAAAATAATAATGATTAATGTAATAATGTAACTATGCAATATAAAAGTCATTAAATATAATTATTATTTGTTATTCCCAGTTACACTTTCCTACATACCTTACTAAAATTCTCATTTGGTATGAATATAATAAATTATCTTACTTAGTGTAATTGGTGTCATATAGCTGATTGCAACCTCCATTTCATGTTAAAAAATTAAAATTTGCTTTGCATAAAACTCATTCAGCCAAATCCCCAACAGAAAAATTTGAACCATTCTCCAAAGATGTGAGATAAGATAAATTAAAAAATTACTTATAATAATTTAATATTCAATTACTCTATTAAATATTCAACTCGATGTTATTTTAGTAATATTTAATATTAAAAAATTATTGAATACATACTTTTTCTGGAGAGTAAGCTCCAGGACCTGGAGTATCACTATTGCTAGAGAAAGGAATTCTGTCACGCATGCTGAAAGATGGCGATTTAAATTTATATATATCAGGATGCGGAAGATAGTATGAACCTGGACCTGGAGTCTAAAAAATAAAAATTTATTTTAGTAAACAATTTTCAAGAATATTTATTCATATACTATAGTTTAATAATGCAACTGTACCAGGATTTTAATTCATATTTTCAGTATAAAACTAGATTTAATATTTATCTTGCTATAAATATGAAACAGGCTTATGGCCTATCTGCAGTCTGTGGAGTGAGTAAGGACAGGTAATGAAACAGCGACTGAGTGACACAGACTACTTTTGATAACAAACAACTTCCTTTATTTCAGACAGAGTTTACAATATAGTTCCAACAGTGTCGGTTAGAAGGATAATACCTTGGAGTTGAATGTGAAGATTTCTTGTTGTAAATGATTCTTCTTCGAGTCTGTAGAGTATTCTCCTTCTCAGACACTTTGTGACGTCTTCATTGTTTAAAAGAAAAAGTTCACTTTGCTTCCTTTGGCACAGTTCTTTGGTAGATGTCAGATTTTCTCACTCTCTCTCTCTTTCTCTGAATCTTTTGGTCCAACTGCATAGAAGACACTTTTTTGAACATAAATATCTTGATTCTTTTTCTTAGAAAAATAAGAAATTTATCTTATTGTTTTTTCATTTAATAATAGTGATCACATTGTCGTATTGTTTTGTAGAGGGTGATCTCATTTCATCATTGTTTGATGAAATTAAACCCTCTATTTTACAAACATCTCCAATTTTCTAATCAGAATTTAATTAAATCTTATTTTATGTCGTTATTTTTTTTAAATTCAAAAATTGTACTACCTAAAATGATTTGTTAATTCGTTGGACTCCACATAACTGGTGGCTAAAAAATTAAGTATCAGTTCTGCCAAACCAGGTGAATCTCACCACTGACTTCAAGTCTATAAACTAAGTGAATAAATAATAATTTATCTGCATGATTACTACTATCTTTTATATCAAAAAGAAAATCATCTACAAATAATCACAAACGAATACTTAAAACAGGTATATAAAACTTAAAATAATACATAAATCAGTATATTGTACAAAAATCATTCATTTAATGCAATTTTAAATAATTTGTTTTTACTACTGTGTATCAGAGAACATGAACTGATAGTTGGCTCTCAGTCATTATCCAAAAATTCTGTCTTCATCCAATGGCTTGAGGCAATATAGCTCTCTTAGAAAGTTATATACCCAAAACAGGAGAGTTCTAAACTTTTTCTAAGGAGTGTATCTGTTGGACTAGATATTCATATATAGTGACATGAAAAAAACATTCATTTGTATAGAACAGAGGTAGCCAACAGGTCGATTGCGATCGACTGGTCGATCGCGGGATGATTTGTAGTCGATCTTCATAAGTTATCGGATGACTCTCTTACTGTATTGTGCCTTCTCTAGACAACTAAAGCCAAACTTTTTGTTTTATTGCTGTGTATGGCCCAAAACAGAATAGCCGGTAGCAGCAGAGCATTTAGACAAAATTCTAAATTTGGTGACAATGCCAAGATGGCACCTATGAATTGACAGTTGTGAGAGTTGAAGTGAAGTATTGTGTTTGAGATTTATGACTAAAATAAAAGGAAAAACTGTCGCCTCTGCGAATATCTCGTTTTGGGCTAATATCGTTTTTGGGATATGTGGTTTTGGCTCCTATCTCTACTTCACCATCAAACGAAGAATTTCGAAGATAGATCGTTTTAGCTCCTATCTCTACTCTCACCATCAAACGAAGAATTTCGAAGGTAGATTGTGAACTCTTTGTTAACATATAAAGTCGATCTTAAGGATAAACAAGTTGGCCATCCCTGGTATAGAATAATAAACTCTTAAAAGTTTATATAAAATTGGGTCAGTCTAAATCAGCTAGATTAATTATGCCTGAATATGGCTGCTGACCAGATTAATAGCTAGCTTTCATAGGATTAATAAACTGCTCATCTGTAATTTGTTGATTTATTTTATATTTTATAGAGATGTGCAAAACAAATTTTTGAGTCAAGTTCAAATTGAACTTTACAATAAACTCAGGTCAAGTTCAAATTTTATCTTTAATGATATTTTTAATGATGATAAAAGTTCAATTTACCTAAGTAGCTAATTATTACATGAGAAATGATAAGTATAAATATAGTAAGGAGTTACAATCAGTAGTCTGTGTGGTCCCAATATAAAATAGACATATGCATATCATGGAAGAATATGTAAGTGTGACAAAATGAAACATTAAGAATAGTCTATCAGAATATGAGACAGATATAATAAATTCATAACTAAACACAGCATTATCAAGTAGATTTTACTAGCAAATGTAAAAATAGATTGGAATAATGTTAAAGTCACTAAGAATGTAGCAAAAACATAGGAAGAGCTTTTAGATGAAACTGTTACAATTCTGAAAAGAAGTACATATATAGTAATATAATTAATCAGCATCCAGAGAAATGAATATCTACTGTATGGAAGTTTTCAATTAAAAAGAATGTTTGCAAATATTTATCCAGTAAGTGATCTGTTTAAGCCAACTGGCTTTGAATTTTTTTTTTTTTTTTTTGTTAAAATTGTGAGTTCTTTATTTAGTAATATGTTGTTGTTGTAAGACTAATATGGTTTGCTTATTTATTTAATTATTGAAAAACTGTAGCAACAAAGCACATCTGAGCAAGGTTTTAAAACTGTATTGAATTCGAAATGCCACTTTATTAAATATTGTATTCCAGAAATTGTATATGAATAACTTATTTAATTTTTTATTGATATTGTAAAACTGAGGTTTCTGTCACTAGTGAAAGTACTGAAGAGAATCAGACAGACAGCTGAGAACATTATATACAGGGTGATTCAAAAAAAAAAAAAAAAAATTTACAGGTTTGTAGAGGATAAAATTCTGAGTAAAAAAGTTTTTAAAAAAAAAAAAAAAAAACGGGAAATTTTGAAAAGTAAATAATTTCATGAAAACAAATTAAAAAAAAAAATATGTCATTTAATAGTAAAAATAATGCCATTTTATAATACATACAGTACAATTTATTTTTTGAAGATGACATCTTGCAGGTGAGCTTCTTCTCTACACAAACATTCCAGCAGTTTCTTTGCTACATTGTTCATGGTTAGACGTAACATCTCAACTGGAATTTCGGAAATTGCTTCTCGGATTCTTTTTCATTGCCGAACCAGTTTCCTCGAAATTACATATCCATGTTTTAATTGCATGTGCTGATGGAACATGATCGTGGCGTCCTAAATTAAAATGACGGCGAAATTCTCTACATGTCCCTCCACACTGTCATTGTTCTTGTAAAACGCTTTGATCGCAAAAGTACATTGCGCACCACACCAAGCATCCATGATAACTAAATGGCAGGGTGTCATTGACAGGCTGGCTTACGTGATTTAGTGTTGCCAAACGCACACTGTTGCCAACACAACTTTCAAAATTTCCCGTTTTTTTTAATCACCCTGTATTTGTAATTAAATGATATTTAAAATTGCTTTAGTGTTTTGTTACTGATTTTTCAGTGCTATGATTAAGCAATTATATTAGTAGTATTGTTGAATTCAAGTGCCAAATTAGTGCTGTTTTATTACTTAATCCATTTGGAACTGAAGAATAGGCAGTTTGTTTTCTCTTAATTATATGGGATTACACAATTATGTGTGCATATTTTATAATGAAACTTCATATAATGATAGTAAGCATGATTCTATACACATTGTTATTAACAATTTTCTATTTGTCATTTTTTAAGACAGTAATTTGGGACTTCCAAAACTTTAAAAACATTACTTTTTTAAGATTTTAAAGTATTGCCTTTAGAGTTTCTATCTGATCTTTTTATTATTTATTGCATAATAATAGCATCTTGAAAAAACTGGAGAGATTAGGTAGAAACCTGAGGGGACTGTAGCGCGAAGACAAGCAATAATTAGTAACTTCTGAAAATACACAATTTTTGGAATGATTAAAGTTAGAAGATTAAAATATACATTGCCAAATTTATTTTCAGTATAAAATTACTGCAAAAATATGGAAAAACTGTTCACCTTGATTTATGGGAGATATTTTGGTAACTTCATCAAAAATGACCCATAATGGTGATAATTTTAATAGTAATAATAGACAATGGGAGAATTGAATCCTTTAAAAAGATATAATCATCCAAATTTGATCCTTGGTCCTCAAGATTATAAAATAATTTGGAATTGAATCTAGATTCCTAGATGTAAAATCATCTTGAATAAAACATGGATTCGCAGGATGGTAAGAGCTTTATTACATTTTTAATAAAACTAAAAGTATTTCTATCAATATGTCATGAAAATAGCCAAGCTCAGAATATTGTAAAAGCAATTGTAATATAAGTTGAATAACTATTTTAACTAACTGCTTTTCAATAATAATATAACATAAACTTTTAAAAACTTATTATTGTGACTATAATTTTATAATATAACTTATTAATTGACTATAATATAACTAAAATTACATTAATATTATATTTTAACAAAATTATAGTCACAGTAATAAGTTTTTAAAAGTTTATGTTCTCTTATATGATACTAGTTTGAAAACAAACTAAAAGACTATTGACTAAATCTTTCATTAAAATCATTACTTAATTTAGTTAGATAATTAATGTATATTCCGGAATCTAATTGATTTTCTAGAAATACTTTTGACATTTGAGGAAAATGAGCTAAGGATTTTTTTGAAAATGTGAACTCCAAAGAGAATGCCATCTTTAAATGCTTTAATAGCACTTACCAAATATACCAAATTTTTATTTTCATCATGAAGTTCGAGATTTAGCTGATTTAATTTCTAAGAAATGTCAGCTAAAAAATCTAAATCACCTAACCAGTTAGGATTTTCAAGAGTACTATAAATTTCCTTTTTTTTTGTTCAAGAAATGCTTTTATTTCGACAATCAAATTAAAAAAACTTTCTAATACTTTGCCTTTGCTAAGTCACCTCACTTCTGTATAATTTAAAAACGTGGCTATTTAATTGATCCTGCTTCAGACATGTTAAGTAGAATTCTTTTTTTTCATTATAAATAAGTATTTATCTCCAAAAATAACTAATAAATTTGTGAATTATTGGAAACAACTATTCAACAGATAATATACACAATTCAGTCATTAATATCAATTTACAAGCATAATATACCGTTGCGTCGTCGTCGTATGTACACATTTCAGCACGAATGCGAATGATGCAAACTGAGTCCGCACGAGCCTTTTCCTGCACAGTCCCGGAGCGTGCCAACTGCTGTCGGTAGATCAAAGGTTTTTGTGCTAAATCTGGACATATTAAAAACATTTAGACTACATTTTTTAGTTATTTTATTTTTTATAATTTGATAAATTACAATTCTCGTTCAGTAGATAGAAATGCTAGTTTAGTAGATTTGCAGTAAACTCAAACTAATAAAAAGAAAAACTAATAAATAAAATTATTACTACTTATTTTAAAATTATTTTCATATGATTAAGAAAAGTTAAAAAAAGATATTTTTAAATTAATTTTTTGTAAATCTTTCCGTGGGCACATAACAGATAGGGTTGCCAACCGTCCCGGATTGGCCGGGGTTGTCCCAGAATTAAAATCGCTGTCCTGTATCCCAGATGAATGCTAAATTGTCCCGGAAATTTTGAGAAAAATATTCCATTTATTTTTATTGAAATTAACATCGTGTAAATCCGCTGAACGTTGTTCCAACGTACGTTCCCCCCGCCTTCCCCACTACTATTTACACCCATCTGACGCTGATGTCAGTCTCTTCAAAGCGTTTGGCATGTTTGGACGTGTTTAGTTGTATTGAGCATGACTTTGTTTTCCACAACTTTTTGTTATCCCCTTGTTCAGTAAAGATGGAAAGCAGTAATTCAAATAGTGACAACGAACGAGAGCCGACCAGCAGCTATGCATGTACAC
>AYEL01057084.1:0-50646 GCA_000484575.1 Olivierus martensii | reverse complement strand
GTCTGGATAGGCTTATACATGGGTTTCACATTTTTACCAATTTTCAAATTCTGAAGTCAGGGAATCAGCTTTTAAATATATACGGTAATTTAATAAATTTAAATTTAATTCTAATTTTTCTTTCATATATGTATATATCTAATTTTTCTTTTATATATGTATATATTTACCCTCTGGCAGAGTGAGCAGAGCACTGGTTTGGTGTACTGGAGTTGAGTATCAAACGGAAAATCCACATCTTTGGCTGAAATGAGCCGACACACTGCACTTAAAAAATTAAAATGACTCTTATCAAACTAAATTAATATGTTACATTGGCATTAGAGCAGATTCCTTAGGCTACCTTCAATAACTCTCTTGCATTGTCTGTTTTTTATTTCTTATAATTTGATGTGTAAGAGTTCTAGCCGCTAGGCCTATGAGTTAGAGCTATGGACTATATTTTAATCATTAATCAGAATCCTATGCCTAAGTTTCAGTTTGGCTAACACCGCAGCACTTTCCATAAAATAGTCTAAATATGGCTCCAAAAGGCAAAAATTTATCACTTAGAGATGAGATTCATAAATTAACTAATAACACTATAGGGGCCTCTTTTCATAAATTTAGATAATTGATATTATTCATAACTTACTATAATTAGCCTTAAATAGTTAGAAATGGTATATATAGCTCTTGCCCTAGGTAAATAGGGACTTAAGGAGTCGGGAATCAGTTGTTTTTTTCTGACTCTGACTCCTGACTCCGGGAAGTTTAAAAATCCGACTCAGACTCCACCCAAAAATCTCCGACTCCCCGATTCCGACTCTGCAATCCTGCTGACTAATATTCTAGTAAAGATTAGTAGTAGGAAATCCATACATTTGGGCATTTTTGACTTCTGACCATTCCAATTTATTACAATGAGTTTGAGACTGATCTATCTTGAGGATTATTTGTAATATTTTTTAGATATTTGTAGTAGTGTTTCCAAATTCCTGACATTTTGGAATCTTTGGAATCAAGAACGGGAAATTGTATTCCCAAGAATTCTTGACAATTCCGAAAATAATCTTTTTTATTTAATTTTCATTGATCATCTGTAATAATGGCTATAACAGTAAATGTTAATAAACAGAAAAGCAGTAGAGAAGTTGGGGTAACAGAGTTTTGTGGCTTCGCATAGTCTTTCAGAGATTTGTGGAGACTCCTATATGTATAAGGTTGACACAAAAAATGAGTAAATAAAATTTCCTAAAATGGAGATTGATTGGAATTTCATGACTAGTGCATCTCTTCCCCTGAGCACTAAACGGGTCACTACAGTATCATTTTGGCTAAGTTTCTGTTATCATTAGGTTTTCTCAAAATATAAACAATGTAATTAATGCAAACTTTATTTAATCAAATCTTATAGCATACAATGAGTTTTACATATATCACACAATGTATTAATATTCCAACTTTATTTAAATATTTTATTTATTAAATTAAACATTAATAGAAAACAAATGCAAATATTATTCATTTGAAAGTTAAAAAATATTTCAAATATATATTTTTTAAATGAAACTTTAAGAAACATAGAACATTAATTGCCCAATTAGACAATCGTGAACTTTGCTTTGTAACAAATATACTTGATGCGAAAAAATTTCTTTCATTTTCTGATGTGATATTGGAATAAAATATTAGCAGTGCAAGTTGTTTTTAAATAGACTGATTTACCTATTGCATCTGAGAGAATCAGGAACACTTACATGCATCACAATCGATAGCGGCAATGTGGTTGGTGATATCAGTCATCAATTTGTGGAAACGATTCATCATGGAGAACAGAAACAGTTTGTGTTTACACAGAAATATTTATTTTCATAACCCAGGATTTGACTACAATGTCATATTAAGGTAATCTATCTTAGATTTCCTTTACCTGATGATAACTTTGTAGTCAAATCCTGGATTGTGAAAATAAATATTTTTCTGTATAAATACAACCTGTTTTCTGTTCTCCATGATCAAATGTACTCGATTTACAAGAGCTAAAATTAGCTGTTCATGTGTTATCTGATTTTGTTGTCACATGTGCATTTCTGGTGGCATGTAATATTGTAACACATTGTAACTTTAGATATTGATAAATAGGAAAAATGTCTAAAAGATACATTGTGAGTAATACATTTATTTCCCATTGTGGGTATTACAGGGTTCTAGGAGCCAGTTTTCCTGATTTCCCGACTAACTTTTCTCATGATTTGGGAACGGGAAAACGAAAAAATTCCCGAGAATGGGTGGGAAGGAATTCCGCCCAGAAAACTAATTTGTAGGTTTAATAGTATTTAAAAAATTTTCTAATATTTGGTGGAAATATAATTATTACATGACAATTAGAAGAAAAAATATAATCTATAAAAATGTTTATATAGATTAGATTGATACTAGAAGTAAGTAAATTTCTTTTGTGTCTATAGATTTAGATTGAATTTCTGAAACATTGCACATACTACAGAAAAGCATCATATATACATGCATTTATAGATTATATAAAAATAACATTGTTTTAAAACACTACAAAAAAATAAGGATTGTCAACAGGCAAGTATATATATATTACTATCAATACATATACACTGATATATTCATCCTTCTATGACCTCTTCAGTCATTACTGTGTTCCCTATTGCATCAACACTGGAAATAAATATTCTCTCCATTTTATACCAATCATTATTTTAAAAAGAAAACAAAACAAGAGATATAGAAAACTGATTAAAGCAATACAAAATTTGCCTGTTTTTTAAAAAGCATCTAATTTTATATTTCTAAAATATGTATTGTTTTCATTTATATTATTTTTGAAATTTAATTATAAATTATTTGATATATAGTGTAAATAAAATTCTTATATTATGGAAATTGCTGTGATTTTATTGATGTTTTTTATTATTATTTCTGCATTTAATTTTTCAGATCTATGTTTTTGAAATAATTATTTAATAGTTTAAATGAAATTAATCATTTTTCAGTCCTACTGGAAAAAAGTTTCGTAGCAAACCTCAATTGGCAAGATACTTGGGTGATACTGTAGATCTCAGTACATTTGATTTTCGTACTGGCAAAATCAATTCTATGCTTTTAAGAAAAAGCAAACGTCAGAGGGGTGCTCAATTTGATTATAGTCGAGGAATTAGAAATGATACATCTCTGGTTCCACCTATAAGACAAACTGCATCTATATTCAAACAGCCTGTGACAGTAGTGAAATCTCAAGAAAGTAAAGTTCGTACAGATTTTAAACATGGTCCACAAGAAAAACCAAAACAGGTAAGTTACATTTAATAATTGATTAAATTTCAAAAAGTGTTAAGTATTTTTCCTTAATAAAATTTTTCACATTTTTTAAATTTATTTTTTTTACTTTCTTTTTGATATTTAAAATACAGTGGTACCTTAGTTAACGACGGTAATCCGTTCCAAAATTACCATCGTTAACCAAAACCGTCGTTATCCAAGGCGCGATTCCCCATAGGATTTAATTGAAAATTGATTAATTCGTTCCGGTTCCTTCCCTCAACCATAGTAAGTATTAAAAATGCAGAAAAAATTCATTTACCATGAAGTTCAAGATTTAGCTGATTTAATTTCTGAGAAATATCAGCTAAAATTGTTAAATCACCTATGCTTTAATAGCACTTACCATATCTACCAAATTTTTATTTTCACTATGAAGTTCAAGATTTACCTGATTTAATTTCTGAGAAATATCAGCTAAAATTGCTAAATCACCTAGCCAGTTAGGATTTTCAAAAGTACTGATGTCAGCTAAAAAAGCTAAATCATCTAGCCAGTTAGGATTTTCAAGAGTACTATAACTTTCCCTTCTTTGTTCAAAAAATGCTTTTATTTCAACAATCAAATTAAGAAAACGTTCTAATACTTTGTCTTTGCTAAGCCATCTCACTTCTATATAAGTTAAAAACGTGGCCGTTTACTTGATTCTTCTTCAGACATGTTAAGTAGAATTCTTTTTTTGTCGTTATAAATAAGTATTTTTATTCAAAATAACTTTAATAAATTTGTGAATTATTGGAAACACCTATTCAACAGATAATACACATAATTCAGTCGTTAATATCAATTTACAAGTATAATATACCGTTGCGTCGTCGTCGTATGTACACATTTCAGTACGAATGCGAATGATGCAAACCGAGTCCACACGAGTCTTTTGCGTGCCAACTGCTGTCGGTAGATCAAAGGTTTTTGTGCTAAATCTGGACATATTAAAAACATTTAGACTACATTTTTTAGTTATTTATTTATTTTTTATAATTTTGTAAATTACAATTCTGGTTCAGTAGATTTAAAACGCTATTTTAGTAGATTTACAGTAAACTCAAACTAATAAAAAACTGAGAAATAAAATTATTATTACTTATTTTAAAATTATTTTCATATGATTAAGAAAAATTAAAAAAGATATTTTTAAATTAATTTTTTGGAAATCTTGCCGTGGGCGCATAACAGACCAACGCAATAGCGCTGAGCGGGATTGGCCACCACTGTTTTACAGTAATCAAATGACAAACACATCGTGCAATGGCGGTACTCGATTAATTGATAATATCAATCGGTATTTAAATAATATAGAAAACTTTAAACCAGTTTTTTCGGAAATTCTTCTGAGTTGCATCGTGTTACCTTTAAAGTTTTTGATGCAATTTTCTGGGTTTTTTATTAAGTGCTTGTTGAGTCGGTGCAAAGTTAAAGTTGTTTAGTAAAAGGGCTGTTACAAGGTGGCTCTCAAAATATTTATTATCTGATGATATATAAGTTCATAATTAATATCAATAACAGGTAGAAAAGAAACATAAAAAATCCTATCTAAATAAATGAAAAAATCAATGCTTGGCTCCTTTGGATTTTCTTTATGTATTCCTAAATTGTTTAAATTATTTGGGACCAAATATTGTAAGGTGACTTATTATCAGTAGGAGTAACATAAGGAACAAGGAATTCTATCTGACAGAAACAAATTGATTGACATGATTGATAATTTGAAAATAAAAATTTAATTTTTCAATAAATATCAATACTTTTAATACAAGGTGGCTCTCAAAATATTTATTATCTGATGATATATAAGTTCATAATTAATATCAATAACAGGTAGAAAAGAAACATAAAAAATCCTATCTAAATAAATGAAAAAATCAATGCTTGGCTCCTTTGGATTTTCTTTATGTATTCCTAAATTGTTTAAATTATTTGGGACCAAATATTGTAAGGTGACTTATTATCAGTAGGAGTAACATAAGGAACAAGGAATTCTATCTGACAGAAACAAATTGATTGACATGATTGATAATTTGAAAATAAAAATTTAATTTTTCAATAAATATCAATACTTTTAATAGTTAATAGAATGGGCATAACTTATCTATATAATTCCTATACATATAAGAAGGAATCATGGATAATAATCATGGAAGGAAATTGAAATATTTTATCGTCAATTATGAAAAATATTACGATATAATTTATATACAGCAAGTTAATAGTATTTAAATGTTGTTGACAATACCAAGCACCACATCAACTTGTATACATGAACATAATATTAGATTAATTTTAGAATACTGTCCGTCCAAAGGAATTCTATCTGACAGAAACAAATTGATTGACATGATTGATAATTTGAAAATAAAAATAATTTAATTTTTCAATAAATATCAATACTTTTAATAGTTAATAGAATGGGCATAACTTATCTATATAATTCCTATACATATAAGAAGGAATCATGGATAATAATCATGGAAGGAAATTGAAATATTTTATCGTCAATTATGAAAAATATTACGATATAATTTATATACAGCAAGTTAATAGTATTTAAATGTTGTTGATAATACCAAGCACCACATCAACTTGTATACATGAACATAATATTAGATTAATTTTAGAATACTGTCCGTCCAAATTAGCCGCGACCATCGACGCAAGTACGCGTGCGCTAACTGAACGAGTCTAGTGACAAAATAGGGATGACAGCTTCACACATGGATGTTTACAAACGCAAGATAACTGAAGTTCAATTGAAGTTTACTGTAATGTCGAATGCTAAAATGTACGAAAATCAGAGTTGGGGCGGGAAAATACCGCAGTGAAAAAACGATGAAATAAGGCAGCGGGAAAGAAAAATTTAGTTAAAATCACATTCTAGGAGTTAAGTGAATTGCTATGATTTTAACTATTGTTATATATTGACTGTTTCAATTTATTTTACAAAAATATTTTTGGGGAATATTCTTTATTTATACAGTATTTGTTTACCTAGAGTAAATAAAAATAAATTTCAGAAACGTGAAACTAGAAGATTTTCTCATTGAAGCAATATTGTAAAAAATTATTACTGTATTGTCCGTCCACGAAAGCCGCGCCTAGATAAGGTGGATGAGATCAAACTCGAAAGGGAGAGTCGCAGTCGGTATAATATTATTGAATTAATATTATATTAAGTTCTGTTAAATATACTATTTCCAACGTCGAAACTAATCATTTAGGCTCAACTCACATGTACCACAACAGAACTACGCCACAACCACGAAACGGTGGTTGCTTGTGGACAATAGGAATTATAATTATATTAATATAGAAACGCATAATCTAACTCAGACGGACCACTAACTGAAGTCAGTTAGTGGTCTAACTGAAACCGACTTCAGTTGGTCTGTCGAACTTTTTCTCGATATCATCCACAAAATTGTGGTCGTCAGTGGTCGCGCTTAGCCGACCACTTCCCGAGCACTAGTATGCGCAGTCCGTTATCGACTGAGGAACCCAAAAAATTCTGTTTCGACGACGCTTTCTTCGTCGTAACAACAGCAACAACAATAATTCCTCCGCCATATCGATTTTGAAAGAGGAATTATTTAATGTTAATATCTTTCATGTTTGAAATCCATAGATTAAACTATAACGATAGCAATCTGTGGCCGGTTGAAGTCCGTATTCACTATACATTGTGGTCGATACGGATTTCAACCGACCTTAGCCTGTGGTTCGCGAGTGGCTGATTTCCACTACAATACAACCAACGTTTTGTGTTGTGGCGTGGTTCTGTTGTGGTACGTGTGAGTTGAGCCTTAATGCAAAGGGCAAGATGGTAATGAACCCGTATGAAATAATTTCTGTCTCCTGTATAAACGATGTGCTTTAATAGCGTTTTCTTAATTTTAGTAAAATATCTTTAAAAAAACAAAGCATGTAACGGTAACTGGAGAACTACTGTTTTCCAATTAATCTCCAACAATATTCGTACTCTTTTTAGGAATTATTTAATGTTAATATCTTTCATGTTTGAAATCCATAGATTAAACTATAACGATAGCAATCTGTGGCCGGTTGAAGTCCGTATTCACTATACATTGTGGTCGATACGGATTTCAACCGACCTTAGCCTGTGGTTCGCGAGTGGCTGATTTCCACTACAATACAACCAACGTTTTGTGTTGTGGCGTGGTTCTGTTGTGGTACGTGTGAGTTGAGCCTTAATGCAAAGGGCAAGATGGTAATGAACCCGTATGAAATAATTTCTGTCTCCTGTATAAACGATGTGCTTTAATAGCGTTTTCTTAATTTTAGTAAAATATCTTTAAAAAAGCAACGCATGTTCCGGTAACTGGAGAACTACTGTTTTCGAATTAATCTCCAACGATATTCGTACTCTTTTTCATATCTCATACGAGGCCTTTTCATGTGCATATCATGCAGTTTGTATTCCAGTATAGCTTGTAGCGCAGATTTTCACCTATAGGCTATTTTTGGAACTACAAAATTTATTACACGATCATTTTATCATGGTCTGAAACGTTTTTCCTCCAAATTGGAAGCGTTATGTCCACGATTGTAGTTCCAACCCGTTTCATACAGAAATACTTTAACTTGATTTATCCTGTATTTAAAAATACATTTAAAGTTATAAGAAACAATTTATTTTGGTCAATAGATGACGACACATTCCATTCTATAAAAATACTAAGTGAAGTATAAAACAGGCCCCACTAGAGGCTTTCCTGCCCTGCGAATAGTCTGCCTTATTGAGGAGGACGGGGATCGCCAGGTCAGGTCCAGACTCCATGATAAACATTTTTAAGAGTGGGACTCGAGACTCTATCCTAATCCTTCAAAATGAAAAGCCGAAGCGTTTCCACGTGGCCGATAGTGGTCTTACAGCAATAGTTTAGAACTGCTTGCGCTCTACATTAAAAATAAAAAATTTTAAGTTAAAATAATTGTATAACTTTTATATTGATCTTAAAATATTTGAACATTTAGCAGTAACTGATGCAGATTTAGGAAATATTTGCAGAGACGATAAAAAGAATTAGTGTGCATAAAGATATAAATTTAAAAAATTTCCCGTTATTTTAAGATCAAAAAGGTAATTAAGTCATAATATCATCAGTAATAATGATAAATGTGAATTATTAAACTAACAATATATCTTCTTTCTTTCTTTAGATATCTTCTAATCTATAACATGAAGAAGAAAGTTCTTGTAACAAAATTGGATTTTCATTCTGATTCTATGAATATTTTGAGATCAAAGTGAGAACAAAATTTCTTTCAATTAGCATACAGAATGTTATTTGTTTTATTAATAATAATTACTATTATTATTTCAGATTTGATGTAGTGGTTTACGAACCAACTCCAGCTCTTCAAAAGCAGACGTTTTTTCAAAACATAAAAGGTGCTCATGCCGTTCTTTGTTCAATTAACGATTTTATAGACAGAGACATTCTAGACGCTGCAGGTAGAACTATTTATTTATTTATTTCGAACTTGGTTCTATACGAAAACAGTGATGAAATATTTGAATATAGGACCACAACTGCAAGTGATCGCCACTTGTTCTGCAGATTTTGATCATATTGATATTGAAGAATGCAAGAAAAGGTACAGATCTTATTTTGATTGATGTAGTTAATGAATATGAAGAAGTGCTTTAATAATTTCTATATTTTGTATTTTAGAAATATCGCAGTTACCAATGCTCCTGATATGGATACAGAATGTGTTGCAGAATTTGCTGTGGGTCTTCTCATATCTGTAGCAAGAAAAATGGTAGAAGTTTCGAGAATCACCGCTAGGTTAGTCTTTCTCAGTATGGCTTAGTTCCCACCAAGTTGCGAAAAGCGATAGGTGAAGCGAATTGACGTCATGACTGTCGATGCGCTGAGAACTTGGGAAAAACAAAAAAAAAATGCGAAAAGCGTATGCGATACCAATTATCCAATGAAATTAGTCCAAGAAGAAGACGTCAAAAAGCAACATGGCTTCTAATCGGCTATAATATTCCACCGATTTTCTTTCATCTTTATGTCTTTATATCTGCAATCGCCTTTGTTATATAAAAAAGGTGCATTTTGCAATTCTAATAAAAATATCTCCACATCGAATGTGTTGACGCCAGCCATTTTTGAATAAGCTGCTCTGTGACATCAGAAGATTAGCTATGATTGGTGGCGAATATTTTTCGCCAGCGAAAAAGCTGAAACTTTTCAGCTTTGAAAGAGACATGAATTCGCAAGCACATTCGCCGGATATGACGACATTTTACGTCAATTCGTTTCGCCTACCGCTTTTCGCAGTTTGGTGGCAACGAAACCTAATTTCAAAGGATTATCGCTGATAACAGGAAGCGCTGTCAGCGGCTAGTGGTCGGTATGTTGCACTGTGTGAGTTGCGCTCGACCATTGACGACCACAATTTTAAGGGTGATATCGACTACAAGTTGCGACAGCCGTTGAAACCGACTTCAGTTAGTGGTCCGTTTGAGTTAGATTATGCGATTATACGAGGGTTGTCCGTAAAATAAGGTCTCCAAGGCGCTGTAGTCGCGAGGAACGCTTTAACGCAAGATCTGGCAACATTGGCGTGTAGATTGGTTTCCCGCTTAAAATCCCCGCCACTCCGAGCTGTCTACGACGCTTAGTCTTGGTTTTGTAGCCGTTCACGATGGACTTCCATTCGCCACTACCGCCAAGTGTGAGTTACGTTCTGTGATTCGTTTTTTGTGTGCTAAGGACACTATGCCTATAGAAATTCATCGACAGTTATGTGAAGTTTATGGACAACAATGTATGGACATCAAAAATGTGCGAAAATGGTGCAGAGATTATAAAAACGGACATACAGACGTCCATGATGAACAGGGCGCCGGACGGCCATCAATTTCGGACGAAACGATTGCAAAAGTGGAGAGGGTAATGCTTGAAGATCGACGGGTGACGATTCGGGAGCTGTGCAAATTGATCCCCGATTTCAGTAAGACTACTATCGACAAGATTTTGACAGAACATTTGCATTATCACAAGATTTGTGCATGGTGGGTCCCCAGAATGCTCACCGAAGATCACCAACGGTAACGGGTTGAAGCGGCCCGCGAATTTCTTGATTGCTAAGCAGAAGAGGGCGAGGAATTCTTGGATTCAATTGTCATTGGCGATGAAACCTGGGTACATTACACGACACCAGAGACAAAAGAACAGTCCCGTCAATGGCGGCATTCAGGATCGCCGAAGCCGCGAAAGTTTAAACAAACATTGTCTGCCGGCAAAGTGATGATGACTGTGTTTTGGGATAGGAAGGGGATATTGTTGTGCGAGTTCATGCCTACCGGGACAACAATAAACGCTGATCGCTACTGTCAAACTTTGAAGAACCTTCGCCGTGCAATTCAAAACAAAAGAAGGGGCAGGCTGACGAAGGGAGTGAGTTTTCATCAGGACAACGCTCGTCCCCACACCGCCCGTGCAACAACCGACCTCATCAACCAATTTGGATGGCATAACGTCACACACCCCCCTACAGCCCGGACCTAACACCAAGTGATTATCATCTTTTTCCTGTGTTGAAGTCACACCTGGGTGGGACATATTTCAGGACTGACGAGGAGTTGAAAGAAGAGGTCGTATGCTACCTGCGCGCCACGGCGGGAGAGTTCTATGACACGGGTATACGAAAAATGCTACACCGCATGCAAAAATGCATCAACCACAGCGGGGATTATGTAGAAAAATAGTAGAAAGTCCAGGCTTTCCAACAATGTATAATTTATTGCAAATAAACGTGTTTTTCTTTGTGAAAAAAAATTGAAAAAAAATATAATTATAATTCAGATCGTCCACAAGTAATCACCGTTTTGTGGTCGTGATGTGGTTCTGTTGTGGTTCATGTGAGTTCAGTCTAACAATCCTATTATTTATGATATATAAATTTATTATTAATATATGATCAAATTTATTCATACAATATTTATAACTGATAAATATACTGTTTCTGAATTACTGAAATTGCTTTAATTTAGAAATTGATAAATTCCACGTTTTCTTGGATACTTTATATCAGATTAGCTAGATTATCAAGCATATCTCGGGAATTTTAGATAAATAATGCGACTTATATGACGCACCATCTTATACCGCCTTTCACTATAATGACGTTGGCTGTCTAGAGAGTAAAAAAGAACAATTAAAATTGCAAAAATTACAATAAGTTAGTATAAATTAGGGCTGTCCAAAAGGCGGCCCGCAATGCTTTCACGATTTGTGATATAATATTACTTTTTAATGTTTTTCACTTTTATTTATTACTTTTTTAAGAGATTAATAAAGTGAATGATAAAATTAAATTATATTAACTCAATTAATTAATTTATTTAATTATTAGTAATTATTTAATGATCAACAAGTATCAATGACGTGACACTTTTATAAGTCTTTCAATCACATCAATTTTAGTTTTAGCTATTTCAGTTTAAAGTTTTGAATTATGACTGTTTTTTAAGGTTATTTTTTGGTGTCTAACACACATCTTTCAGTAATGGTGTGACCATTGTTGTGATATCTTGTTTTAATTTTATTTTATTGTTTAATTTAATTTCTTTTTTTAAATTTCACCACGAGTTGGTTGTATTTTGTGAAATGAGTGAGATAAAACGTAAAATAGAAAAAGAAAATCGAGTATATTAGTAGCGGTAAGAAAATGACTAATTCATAACAAATCACATAGGTGTGAGTGCTTTGTTTAACGAATGTTTTCTTTTGTGATTTTGGTCGGAAAGTAATATCAACGTTTGATAGTATTTATTTGTGTGAAAGTGCATTTTCTAACATAAAGATAGTTAAGAATCGATTCAGAACTTGTCTTGGAGATTCTTCTCTTTTACATATTCTGCGGATAGCTACAACAGGAATGGATGAAAATATCCAGTCCTTGTAAATGCTGCTACCCGTCCTCATTTTTCACATTAAACAGGTACTGTACATACGTACATTTTATATTTTATATTTTTTTAACAGTTTGTATTTTATATTTATGCGTTCCGTTTGTTGAGACAATAGCGTATCAAGAACCAAAGCCCCTCCTCTTTTTTGTAACTGTGGCCTCCATATTTCTAGTAAACACGGCTACGGCCCTCGGGATCATTATAAATGGACAGCACTGGTATAAATTAAGATATCGAATCAATGAGAGTTTTGGGTGTCGCCAGTTTTAGAGTCCCTCATAAACATTCATTTATAATAGCATTCGGAAACCATTGTCTTTTTGTGTCCAGTTTGGACGTTTGAACTGAGCAGCATATAATATCACGATGATGTCATCATTGGGACTCTGACACCAACCATTGTTATTATGTTACTGAGAAGCCATCAGTAATGATTTTTAAGACACTATCCGTTGATATATGGTGGCGACTATGACATTATTTCAAATATAGATTGAATATTCCCAATCCGAAATCCGATGTTACATTTTCACAGGAAGAGTCTCTTGAGATAAAACTATAGTGCTGTTAGTGCTGTGTGAACAGTGCTATTGAATTATGTTGCGTCTCGTGATTTAATAAACCATCAAATGAGAGTGAAATATGTCTCTGATCACTTATTTTCTGTTTATGCATTGTTAAAAATATCGATTCCACCATATCCTATATACAGTAGTGAAATCCTGATAAATATAAAATTCGAAATATTACGGTCCGAAATTTTCAAAAATATTATATTATCTCGGAATTTTGTTAAAAATTTAGCAATTTACCAATATTAGACATTGATTTCAACAACTGAGAAAATTAAAACGTTTTATTATTCATTATCCAATGACTACAAATTAATTCCTTTTGGAACATGTGACACTTAACGAATATTACACTTTTTAAAGTGATGTCACCTAATAATTTGATCTATTTTTAACGTAATTCTAAAAGATATCACAGTTTCAAAATTGAGATAGCATGACATTTGTCGTATCGAGATAATACTTAAAACAAAATACAAAAAACAAGTTTAATAATAATTATTCATTCAACTCTAGATACAAACACATAAACGAAAATTATAAAGGGGCTTTTTACATATAATATGTAAAACTATGTTAAACTTGTGCTAAATCATAATTTAAAAGAGATTTCATTCTTTAGAGGAGAAAAAATTAATTATTGGAGTGCAAATTACTTTTCCTGTGAAGGACTTAAACGAGCCACAGTTGGAATTGTGGGAATGGGAAAGATTGGCAAGTATTTCTATATAATTTTTAGATGTTTATAAAAACTTTGAAGATAATATTTTTATTCCAGGTAAAGAAATTTTTAAAAAAATTTCAATTTTTGATGTAAAAAAAGTATTGTATTACGACGTTGTTTACAGTAATTTGAAAGGTACCTCTTACGGAAAGTTATTTTGACAGCGTACTTAAAATAAATTGAAATAATTTTTTAAAAAATTCACTTAAAATTCTAAAAATAGCACATTTTTATTAATTCTATTAGGTGCCAATTATTCGGATTTTAACGAATTATTAAAGTATTCAGATTTCGTCATTGCCAGTTGCAGTCTTTGCGAAAGTTCTAAAGAACTGTTTAATCGGGATGCATTTAATTTGATGAAAGAAAATGCAGTATTCATCAATATCAGCAGGCAAGATTTTTATAATATTCAGAAGCAATCATAAACTTGCAAATATATAACATGTTCTTTCGTAATTGCAGAGGAGGGGTGGTCAAACAAGAAGATCTCTACGATGCTCTGAAATCCGGTAAAATCCGAGCAGCTGGATTGGATGTCATGATTCCCAAACCTATTCCGAGTGATGACAAACTGCTTTCACTTCCTAATATAGGTAAGTTGATGATGATATATAAAGTAAAACTTCATTCAAACTAATACAGATAATTATGTTAGTTCGATTAAGCCGCCATATCGCACGAGGGATATACTGAATCTGGCAGCGGCCATTTATAAAGCCTATCACAGTCTGGCAAACACCCATGATGGGATCAATCGGATGGTTGAAGGATACAACTGGCCTGGCCCGGATACCTGAAAAACTGGAGGTATAAGACCCGGATCCTCCAGGTTAATAAGCCACAGCTTTACCATGTGGTCATCCGTTCAGATAATTGATTCCTTTATTAGATTGCAAATTATCTGAATGTATGTAGCAAAATTCTTAATCTTTATGTTCAGGGACCCACATATTTAATAACGCGCAGTAAAATATGAAAGAAAAATTAAAAATAAACTTATTATAAACGTAAATTAAATTTAATTTTAATGAGATCTGAATGTACGGGACCCACATATTTAATAACGCGCAGTAAAATATGAAAGAAAAATTAAAAATAAACTTATAAACGTAAATTAAATTTAATTTTAATGAGATCTGAATGTATTGATAAAATTACTTTTCGTTAATTTACTGATATGATTTTTTGCAGTTATTACGCCACATATTGCAAGTGCAGAAACATCCGTTTTAATTCAACAAGCCAAGATTACTACTAACAACATACTTTCTGTATTAGAAGGGAATAAACCGTTAACGCCCGTTTATTAATTAAATCAACGATACTAATTGACAGTTAATCTGTTCTGACATTATTCCAACAAAATTCAATAATTTGTTTCAATAAAACATATGAAAAAATCAATAAAAGTAATGAAATATGCAAAGTGGATTATATATTTTTTACGTATATATTACCTAAAAGTTATGCAAATATCTGAATTTGAATTTTTAAAATTATTAATGGTCTTCAAAATCAAATACGTACATTTTTCTCTAATTACGAACATAATTTGTAAGTACGATTTATTCTCAGATTGTTTGTTCGTAACTCAGATACCGCTGTTATTTTGGATACAAAAGTGCTGAAATAATTATATATTCTGTATATTGTAATATATTTCACAACTGGATTGATTGAAAGTTTATTTCTTCACAGAATTTAAATGAACATAAATCGAGGAATTTACAATGATATTGCCATCAACTTGAAATACTGCTGTAATGTGTTAAATAAAATTATAATTTTATAAAAATTATTTTAATTGCTACACAATTTTATTATCGTATTATTTAATTTAATTAATTTAAAAATATTAAAGAGGTTTTGAAATTTCGTGAAACTTAAAATGAAATTTCAATATCTTATGTACAAATATTCGTAAATAAATTTATTCAGTTTGTCTACTGTCTATACAAAGATCTGTTCAAAAACAAACATTACACAGCTTTTAAATGTTAAGTTGTTCTTTATTAATCTGAAATATACAATACTATACTGAATAGTGTTTGATTTTCAGCCTATTTTCCGAAAGAATGAAGGCTTAACAGATGGGTCCAATGACTGTCTCGGGTCCATATAATAAAGTTTGAAGTAATTAGCAGATTTTCATGAAATTTGGTGGCGATGTTCTGTCATTAAAAAACATCTGAATACCCCATGTATTAATCCTATAGGGTCAAAAATTCCTGCAGGTAATAATTTTATTGTTATTAAATTTTGATTAACATTAATCTCAATAGATGGCAGTGGTATTAGCAGTGTAAGGATAACATATATCTTATATAAATTTTGAAGTAATTAGCAGATTTTCATGAAATTTGGTGGCGATGTTCTGTCATTAAAGAACATCTGAATACTCCATGTATTAATCCTATAGGGTCAAAGATTCCTGCAGGTAATAATTTTATTGTTATTAAATTTTGGTTAACATTAATCTCAATAGATGGCAGTGGTATTAGCAGTGTAAGGATATATATCTTATCATATACAATACTATACTGAATAGTGTTTGATTTTCAGCCTATTTTCCGAAAGAATGAAGGATTAACAGATGGGTCCAATGACTGTCTCGGGTTCATCTAATAAATTTTGAAGTAATTAGCAGATTTTCATGAAATTTGGTGGCGATGTTCTGTCATTAAAGAACATCTGAATACTCCATGTATTAATCCTATAGGGTCAAAGATTCCTGCAGGTAATAATTTTATTGTTATTAAATTTTGGTTAACATTAATCTCAATAGATGGCAGTGGTATTAGCAGTGTAAGGATATATATCTTATCTGATTTCTTAATATAATATCAATGTGACATCATCATGATATAACAGCAACAATAGATGATATCGCAAAACATTTCTAATGTATGTCGTGGTGAAGATATAGCAATGAATGATGTTGCGATAGCGTCAACATGTCAACGGCGTAACCTCATCTTGTAATATCTATGAAAGTGAAATTAGAATAAAAATTGAACTCAAAACCAATGGATTTCAAGTGTTTAAATAAAAAATAAATGACACACTGGAAAGTAGGGTCGGCGGGATAGCAGCGTGATAAAGCTGTGGTTTACCGGGTCCCATATTACTAGTTTCTCAAAAAGATTCCGGGCCTGATCCGTTGAACCTCATCCTTTCACCATCTGGTTTACCCCATCATGGGAGTTGGCATCAAAACTTATAGAGCCTTCGTGTACAGTATATCTATCATAAGATAATGCGGCTTAACCAATCTACTCCCCGGGCGGCCGGATGGCCGAGTGGTAACGCGTTGGCGTACCACGCTGGAGAACCCGGGTTCGGGCGGCCGGATGGCCGAGTGGTAACGCGTTGGCGTACCACGCTGGATGGCCGAGTGGTAACGCGTTGGCGTACCACGCTGGAGGACCCGGGTTCGAGGGTAACGCGTGGCGTACCACGCTGGAGGACCCGGGTTCGCGTCCCGGGTCTGGTTCCGGCTTTTTTTCCGGGTGCTGGGCCCGGCCCGCTGATCCCCGTCCTTCACCATCCGGCCCCCCTCCACGGGTGTGGGTGCAGCCCGTGGTTGGAACTGGCCCCGTCCCCTTAGTAATCTCCCTGATTGGAAAGGGGACGTAAAATATGCAAAAAAAAAAAAAAAAATCTACTCCCCTGGAAAGTAGACAATTACAATTCTTTCTGAAATTTCTCTTTAGATTGCATATTGTTTCCTTACAAAATGGTGTTCCTTAAAACAAAAAAATGTATCAGTTCCATTCTTGATCAGATTTACAATATCGGACATGATAATCCTTTCGTAAAAGATTTTTAACTTTATCTATATTTATTACATATAATGTTGTATTTGAAACAAATATATATTTTATTTTGATACAACTTTAATTTGTATATTTATTTTTGATATTCATTACCTCTATACTTTGTTTTTTTATCTTTGTTTCATTGTTTATATTTTGTTAAGGAATATTCTCGTTTCTATGAGTAATAGAATTAATGAATAAATACTAAAATATCTGTGAAAATATTTTTGACATCAGACTGACCCTATAAAAATTACAAATCATCTTATATTTTATAGCAGTGGTGGGCAAACCGCGGCCCTCAAAACTACTTACTGCGGCCCCTAGCTATAATGCCAAAAATTTTATCGATAAATAAAATAGAAAAAAAAATATCAAATCTGTTCCATATCTCAGCAATATAGTTTATGTAACTTCTAGAAAAGCAATAAATAATAATTCATATGGTAAACTGTAGATGTCATTACAGTGTCATATTTCTTACAAAAATAGATCTGATTAACTGTTAACCAGAATAATTGTCATTGCATAAGAAATTGGTTACAAAAGTACATTCAAAATCAAATAAAATCGTTTTGTCAGTCAGTCAACTCAATACCTTTCGTAATTTCACGGTGGAAATCAAATAAAATCGTTTTGTCAGTCAATCAACTCAATACCTTTCGTCCTTTCACGGTGTTCCTATTTAATATTTGTCCAATTTCCTAAACAGGTGTGTTTTTAATTATTTTTTCAAATTTAAAATGATTAAATTATAATTTTAATATATAATTTAAAAAATTTCAACCCTGCCAAGCTTCTCTGAAAATGGCGTTTCACTTTTTCCGGACTGCTGGCATTATTCAAACCCGTGATTCATATAACGCATAATGAAAACTGATCTACTAAGAAAATTGGCTTAATTTTAACATGTCAAATTTTTTTAATATCTTAGTCATCAAATGCATCCCTTAAGATCTTAAAGAATTTCGATCCTGCCAAGCTTCTCTGAAAATTGCATTTCACTTTTTTCGGACTGCTGGCATTAATCAAACCCATGATACAGGTGGCAGAATGGCCAAATGGTAATGCTGTCAGCGTGCCACTCAGGAGGACCTGGGTTCGCGTCCTGGGTCTGGTATCTCCTGAAAACTATTTTCAGGGTGCTGGGCCCAGCCCGATGATCCCCGTCCTTCACCATCCGGCCTCTCTCCAAGGGTGTAGGTGCATCCCGTGGTTGAAACTGGCCCCACCCCTTAGTAATCTCCCTGATTGGAAATGGGCATAAAATATGCAAAAAAACCCATGATTCATATAACAGCCAATGAAAGCTGATCTGCTAAGAAAACTGGCTTAATTTTAATATATCACCCTTTTATAATATCTTAGTCAACAAATGTACCTCTTAGAAAATTATGTAATCAAAATAAAAAGATCCTAAGAGAATTTTATCACTCAGACAGTTATTAGGTGAAGGCAGGATTTTGAGATTTCTTTTTTGCTATTTTGTTTTTTGCCCCTTTCCAATCAGATAAATTACTAAAAGGCAGGATCACTTCCAACCATGTGATACATCCACACCCGAGGGTTTTTTTGTGAACAGATGACGCCACACTCCATTCTGGAAGAATACTATGTGGCGGGGTGAAATAAACCCTTTCATGGGAGTGGGACCCAAGATTCAAACCCGGATCCTCAGGGTGGAAAGTCGAAGCATTTCCACACTGCCAATCCAGCTGACTGTGAAGGGGGGTCAGATGGTGAAGGATAGGGATTGCTGGAAAAGTGTGGCCCTAGGCTATATTTCATTGATGTAATATGGGTCTTTATCCCAAAAGTTTGGCTACCCTGCTTTATAGTCTGGCACATAAGAAAAAAAAAATTGTTATAAAATTTTTTTGGATTAGAGAGCATTTCACAAATTGTACTTTATCATGGAAATATTTATTATTTTATTATTTTTTTTTTGTTTGATTCAAATATTCTTAATTTTTATTAAATATAAGATTTTTCAAGCTATTTTATTCTACTTATCAAAATCATAAGTGTTGAATCTATTCAATATTTACTATTAGTGGTAACTTAAAGTCATGAAAATGTATTAATTAATTAGTAAATTAAATTTCTGTATGTTTATAAATATTTTATAAACAATTCCAAAATACTGATGATTTTTTCTTGAATTCTGAAGTTTAGGTAAATTCAACTTTTTATCATCACTAAAAAAAACTAATTTGACTCAAACTCAATAAAAGAATTTGTGTTCACACATCTTTAATATATATTATGGGTAGTTCTTGGTTTAAGAGTTCCATTTAATGAACTCCTGAGTTTGTAAGATTTTCTTCTCAAATATGAATAATCAAAATAAAATATGAACATTAATTGCAATAAATAAATGCTAAACATTCATAAAAAGATATTTCAATCATGTACATAACTATACACTACAATACAACTGGGTTTGTAGTAAAAATTCCATCATTTGCAACCAAATTGGAAAAATCAAAATGGCACACCATCCGGTTTTATCAGTATATTATATAAATAATTTTCATTCCCATATTGTACCTAAGACAATAATTCATATGCATTAAAGATCATCTACTCATCAAACCAAAATTCTTCTAATGCTGTTATGTGTATATAAGTTTGTTATGTACTCATCTACTCATCTGTTAATAATAATGAAAAATAAAAATTCTTTAATATTTAATAAATAAAATAAGCTCTGCTAAATTATGTACAATAAAATCATAAAAACAAAGCATATAAGCAATAAATAAAAACTGCATAGTGTTTACTTTTTAAAATTTCTTTAACATTTATATGGCATAAATAATTTCTTTAAATTATTATAATTTGCTTTATATTAAAGACTTAATGATTAAACATTTATTTAAAGAAAATTAAAACAACCATTTTGTTGGCTTTTGACCACAGTAAAATTAAGTAATTTTACATGGTCAAATTTCATTGCTAAGAATTGCACTCCTGATTTTAACATTTGTGTGTAAATATTCATGGACTAATAAATAATATGTATGCAAATATTTCCCATATACAATTTCTGCAATCTATTCTATTCATGTAGCATCATCAGGATCCAAATTTTCAAAATTTTTTTAAGTCACTAATTTTTAATATATATAATACAAAATATATTTAATGTATTGTATTATATATTTAAAATGACTGATGATATAAAATATACACAAAATATTCATTTTTATTAAAAGATGATAAATTTAAAACATGATATTAATATAAACTTATCAACAAGCAGAAATGCTTGCAAAAAATAAAATTTCATATGATCAAATTTACAAATATTCAGATGAAATATGAAAAAATAAATCATTCAGCGTAATACTCAAATGTAAGATTATTATTATTTTTATTTTTATCTTTAAGATCAATTCATCAATATATAGAATACTTTTATTGGCACTACTTTTTTGATCATTTTTCTTCTGTAATTCAGATAAAATTCAATACAGTTTTGGAATAATTTTTATAATATTTTATATATTACCGAAGTAAGTTGGCTCAAAAAGATGTAAATAAAAATAAATTTCCAAAAATCAAACTGTGGTTCTTAGAAGCTTCTCTTATTGGGCTATTTTCCAAAAGAAAAGGAATTTTATAAAATTATAATTTTCTAATAATTATACATTAAATAAATCATCAATATATGAACATGTATAACACGAAGAATGTAATACAGTATGTGAAATTTTATAAAAAAATTTACCTCTGACAAAAATGCCATAATGCTAAGCAACAGCACATTACACAAGCAGCTGCCAGAGAAATTCCTAATATTGTAGGTAAAATGAGACTTTGTCTTTCTCCAGTTGTAGATTGTACTGTCAAAATAAAATAATTATAATTGTTTTATGCTTATTTCATAAACAATGTGCTATTTTAACTCAAAACAGCATACTTTATTAATAAATATTTATGAATTTAAAATTATTTCTAATATTGAAATCTTTTCTGTTTTATTACATTAAGAACAAAATTACTTTTTATGCACTTCTCTTTTTCTTTGCTATAAATATAGTCATGCAAGCATTCACATATGCTACGGTATGGTAGCTGTGTGCAATAAGAATGGTTATCATGATAGCTACATTCTTCTGGATATTCACATCTAGTCCCATATTTACGAGCTAATAAGAGAAAATAAAATAATTATATTTGATATCAACTCATGAATTTGTTTTAAATATAAAAAGTTATCTTGTATATATATTCAACAATGTGAGCAAATAATAGAAACTTGGCATTAAGATATCTTATGTATCACATCTGGAAAAAAATCAAATACTCAAAAATTTAACACAGGTAGTTCTTAGTTTATGAGTTCCCAATTAACAAGTTCCTGGATTTGAGAAATTTTTTCAAATATGAAGTAAATAAAAAAAATCAAAAATATGAACATTAATTACATTAAATAAATGCTAAACATTCATAAAAAGGTATTTCAAATCAAGTACATAACTATAAAATACAGCATGACTGGGTTTGTAGCAAAATTCCATCATCTGCTACCAAATCAGAAAAATCAAAATGGCAGTCAAGAAACAAAAGCAGTGCATCTTCTGATTTTATCTGCATATTAAGTAAATAACTTCCATTCCTGGATTGCATCTAAGGTAGTAGTTTATCTGTATGAAAGCTCATCTACTTATGTTAATATTAATGAAATATAAAAATTCTTTAATATTTTTATGACATAATTTAGTAGTATAATTTACTTAATTTTAAAGGCTATGATTTCATTTGTTTATATATATATATATAAATATCATTGCTTAATAAAACTATTAATTTTACTAGATTTTTAATTTTATTTGGTCAAAATACAATGCTGAGAACGGAATCTGAGTTTAACATTATGTCTATAGGAAATTGAATTTTGTCTTAAGAGTTCTTGCTTTACAAGCACACTTAATTCATTCCTTAACTTGTAAAGTCAAGAACTCTGTATAACATAAAATCTCAAAAATTAAAAATTTTATTAATAGATTATATATATGATATGAAACTGCTTCTAAAATAAATTCTAAAATAAAATAAATAATACATAGATAAATAGGTACCTAATTATTATTTTATTTTAATGCTTTATTAAACCAAAATATAGAAAATTGGCCACTGATACTCATGTCTCATCTGCTAACTATACAAAACCATTTATCTAATGCTTCTTCGAATTCTGGTTCCTTTCCTTCACGCTTTGTTTTGGATGTTCCTGGAATTTCTTTCTGTAATGCCCACTCTTCTCACAGCTGATTTTCTTGTTGTAGATGATGTGCTATGGTAGATTTTGGTATACCAGTTATATCAGCAGTCTATGATGGCTTGTATTAAATGGCTGGCTTTTAATTTTATCCAGCAAAGCAACTTTATTTGAAAGTGTAAATTCATTTCTTGGCATCTTGACAAAGATTTAAAAACTTTAAATAAAATCAACACCATAAATGAATATCGCTAAGCATAATAATGGTAGACTCTTAAACAGATGCATACTTGCCAGATGCACGACAATATATAACTGAATCGCATCATGCTACTGTTGCCAAGTATTAGTTTATGTAGTAAGATGTGCTATGGTAGATTTTGGTATACCAGTTATATCAGCAGTCTATGATGGCTTGTATTAAATGGCTCACTCTTCTCACAGCTGATTTTCTTGTTGTAGATGATGTGCTATGGTAGATTTTGGTATATCAGTTATATCAGCAGTCAAGTGTAGTCTTTTGATTTTGATACACCAGTTGTATCAGTAAGTCTGTGATGGCTTGTATTAAATGGCTGGCTTTTAATTTTATCCAGCAAAGCAACTTTATTTGAAAGTGTAAATTCATTTCTTGGCATCTTGACAAAGATTTAAAAACTTTAAATAAAATCAACACCATAAATGAATATCGCTAAGCATAATAATGGTAGACTCTTAAACAGATGCATACTTGCCAGATGCACGACAATATATAACTGAATCGCATCATGCTACTGTTGCCAAGTATTAGTTTATGTAGTGATATACTTTTGAAAAATCCCTAAAATATGTCAAAAATTGCTAAATTCCTTTTATACTACTATCCCAATTAAGCATTTAAATTATTTATTAGTTTGGTTTCCGCTCTTTGAGATTTGGCCCAAAAAAGTGGCTGTCCCAATTAAGCGGAATAGTCTGTATTTACTACATAAAAACATTCCAAATCATTATGCATCAATTATCTGTATGATGAGAATTTAAACGGTCATCAATAAGGAAAACATCTTTATTAATAAAATCCAATTAATCAACTAAATTTTATCAACAGTCTCGAACTCAAGGCACCTTATGCTTTTTATTCTGGCTCATAACATTTATTATAATTACTAGAATGTATAAAAGATATTAAAAAAAAATACAATAATAACTGTTTTGCATAAAATATTTGAAAGTTAAAGTATTTTAAATTGTATTGAAAGTCAATTAAAACAATTTTTTGATAAAAAATTTCTACTCAAATTTATAAAAACTAATATCATTTATAAATGATTTTATAATTTTGAACATGAAGTATATTATTTTAAGGAAATTAAAATATAAACAGTTAAATAAATTGAAGAGTTGATTATGTTATCAAGTAAAAATTTTTTCCCCTGTAAGACAGTGATTTTAAATACAGACTCCAACCAACCAAAGATGTCTAAAGTGGTTCTTTGAAAAGAATGAGTTTGAGACTGCTGGTCTAAATCATACTAAAATATTTATTTTAACAGAGCTATCATCTCCTTGAGTTATAATCAGTCTGTTCAGAAATGCCTTCATGCTCTGACAGATGCTTGCATAATAGAGTTTATATTCTTAATGACATTATATCATGGTGAGGCCCAATATATGAAATATAAGTGGGCCATATTATGACAGAATCCATAGGATAATCATTTATCCCAGATTTTCTAGAATAGAATAGTCACTTTACGGATACCCTCAATTTTTGGTAATTGTTCTATATCAGTAAACTGTCACAAAAAATATCCCAGAATTTAAAATTCATTCCACTTTCAAAGTGGATGATTTTATTTTTTGAAATTAGAATGCTAAATCAGTTTCACTTGGCAACAAATTTTTGAAAATGCAAGTTCAAAATTTACATTAAATCAATATCATCAAATCCATGCTGACACTCAACAGTGTTTTTACTGTTAAAATTCTTCAATTCCAGCTTGATATGGGATGGCTTTTAGGTATTATGATTAAATTATTGTTATTAATTAATAAAACAATAAATCTGGTAAATCAGTAAATGCATAAATACAAAAATAAAAAATCCTAAAATTATAAAATCCAAATGAATTTTTTTTCATCTCAGATTGGCCAGAGCAGGAAATGATCAGCCTAAGCATCCATAAATGTCATGATAAGAGGAAAAGTTATTGGATTTGCAAATATAGCTAATGTAAGGGAATAAATCATACAAATTATAATATACAAATTATGACATTGTATTATAAAAATGATTGAAAATTTAAAAATATCTGTATAAAAATGTTTTTTACTAATAAAGATTTTTTAATAAAATGTTTATTGCTTAATTTAAAAATAAAGACTAACATAAAATATTTGAAACTTATGTTTTTTATAAAACGGATCTGATAACCAAATTGTTCTGCAAGCCAGCAAGAGAATAATTTGGTTTTTGGTTATTAGTGTTATAAAAATCATCTCATGGGCTACACAGAAGAATGCAGCCCACAAGCAGCAAATTAACTAAGTCTATTATAAAATATAAGACAGATATAAATATCTTAAAACCAGATGTATAATTGTTTGAAGACAGATTTATTTAGAAATTAAAAAAAACACCTGCATAATTTCTATTTTCTACTGTTTTATGTATTTGTATTTTTATTTTTACATAAAATCAGAAAAAAAAAATTTAAGTAAAAGTGAGAGGTCTTCAAATTCATAACATCACAGTCAAAAGAGTTAATAGTGCAATGAAAAATTGTAAAGGGTGAGGGAGAGGTTCAAAAAGCATTTGAAATAATGTGACAGTTTATGGATACTCTCCAAGCCATCCATCATCATATTGAATATTTATATGAATGAAAATTTTATTTAAAAAATTCCAATAAATGAATAATTTGTTTATAATATTGTTTAACATATAATTTTAATTATTATTTAGTATTATATAATGTTCGGTTAAACAGAGCAGTGAGATCATGATGAATAGGATAATTCGACAATAAAATGAGGCTTTGTGTTTGTTTGTGTGTATATATACAGAAATATACACATACATATATTAATACCCAAAAAATTACTGTAAGTATTATTTAATAATTAAGTATATATAGTTTTTGTTTGAGATATGTAATACATCATGATCATAATGATACATATAGAACAGGCTTAACTTACAAGTTAGTTATATATTAAATATAAAATTCCTTTAAAATGAAAAAGTATGATATAAGAATATGCACAAATTAATGCTGAATAATATTCTATATTATAATCCATAAACTGTTAATTGTTTTAACATATATTAATATATTAATTGTTTTAACTAAGTAGCTACTATTTTGTAATTTCTGTAGAAGTAATGCAGGTAAATTATCTGTTGCCATCTAGAGATATTTAATGTCATAAAAGAAAAATTGGTTCAGATAGGACCCTATAAAAGGACTAATTAAAAAAAGGTGATATAGAAACATGCCTATAACAAGAGTAAACAATATTCTGTGCCATAATCCTAAATATTTTTTTCAATTTTAAATGAAAAAGGTATATGTACACACACAAGCACACATAATCTGTATTTTATAAGTTATATAGATTTAGGAGATATGACCCTACTTTGTAAAATGCTTATTTAAATAATTCAATTTTTAGATAAAATATTTTACTTACGTTTTCGACAGTCATGAAGGGTAACGTTGACTGGATATTCCGGTAAACAGCGACAAATATTGAGATCATCGCAATAGGAGTTCTTTGCCCTGCAGAAACTGAAAATAGAATCGCATTTTTGTCCGATGTGAGATACACCTGAAATTAATTTTTAATTAAATTTTTCTGAATCAAGGTTATATCCAACAATCACTTAATTACTGGTTAAATTATAACCAAATAACTAACCTATTTAATAATTACTGGTGTAATATATTAAGTATGTTAGCTTTTTGGCAATAATTCAAATATCATTACTGTCATTAATTTAATTATTTAATTATAAAATTAAATTAATTCAATTATTTTTAAATTAATTCATTAAAACAATGTGCCAATAGACTGGTAAGAAAAATGTTGCAACACCCTAATCTCATACCAATCTGGATAATTATTTAGCAAAGAATTGTTTTAAAGATAACCTTGGGGGAAAAAAAACTAAATTTAATGGTTTATTAACACTTAATAATTTATAAAATGTTAATAAAACTGATAAGATATTTACAACAAAATACATATATATTTTATAGACTAAGAAACTAATCTCATTATTATAAATATAAAAAAATAAAGTCTAAAGTCCTTTGAAGTTTAGAATAAAATAACTATGAATAAATCAAACTAAGAACTTTATAACTAATACTGTTTTATATATAGACTGCATTAATATAGTAAAGCACTATATTGAAATAACAATAAATTTATTGTCATTAAGACAATATAAAGGCATATTTTATTCATAAAAATTATATTTTTTAACAGTCTAAACCTGCTTTTTTAAATCCTTCTTTAGAAATATATTAACATAAAAAAAAAAACTTAATTTACAGGATGATTTCAAATTTAGAAAAATATTTATATTGAAAGATTAGATAGAATCAAATAGTGTTTTCTTTACATTTGAAATTTTATTTAATAATAATAGCTTGATATTAAAATTTTAATAAAAAATATCATTGTTTAAAGCATATCATAATGATTCTGAAAGAAAAAAATACAACAGATTTGCTAGCTAACTTTGCTTAGTTTATTACGGTCTATTAAATATTTAATAAGTTTTAATATAAATAAAAGCTGGAGCAAATTTTATAAGACATAAAATCTTACTTAACATTTTAATGGAATTTAATAAAAAAAAAAAACAATGAAATATAAAAATAAAATTCAATAAACATTGCATAACATTTACAATGGAAAATAAAAAGTCAATATCTAGATCAGTGGTTCGTAAATACTATATATATATATATAGAGAGAGAATTTCAACATTTCAGTATGAAAAAAGAATATGAATTATTTGTGGAAAGAATTTTTGAAATGACATAAAAGTAATTATAAAAATATCTGTAATATATTCATAAATATAGTATAGTATAATAGACAAAATAATTTCTTTAAAGTATGAAATAATGATGCATTTAATTATTAATTTTTTTGCATTTTAAATACAAATTCAGAATAGGAAAATGAACCTATATTGCACTCAAGCAATATAGTTATCACAGAAAAAAATAAAGCTAAAAAATAATATAAAAAATGCATAAATTTAAACAAAAATTACTTTTATTGATATTTAAAAAAAAAGTTTCATTAGGACTTGAACCTGGATTATTCATATAGCAATCAGCTATGCTGCTGGTGTAGCTATTCAAATGTTAAAATTTTTAATGGAATTACAATAATTAAAAGGAAATGTCAATAACTGCAAACTTTAAAAATTCATTAAAAAATTGGTTGAGTGTCTACATCTTAAGATTTTGTTAGATGAAACAACATACAGACTACCATAATCTTGAACAATTTCATCCAAATCATGAGTCACAGTCAATTGGTTTCCTTTCAAATAATTGTAGACCAGTAATTGCTAAAGTACAGAATGCATGCACTTCTTGGACACCAAATATTTTTTGCAACATGCCAACATTTAGTCAAAAATAAAGATAATTTTTAAAATAACTTTTTAAAAGTCTTATACTATATGATTAAAACTAAAAGAAATAAATACAGTATGTTTCTAATAATCACTTAAGATCTCCATATTATCTTCAAATTGTCCATAAATGGCAATTAGTCATTGGCTTAGTGAGTCAAAGTTTTCCAGTCTATGAATTATATTTTTTTACAAACAGTTGGGAAGGAAAAATTATAAATATAATTTTCCCCTTACCACCGTATTTACTAAGATAATTTTTTTCTTTTTTCTAAATATAAGAATCCAAGCCTAGACTTGGAGACCCTTAATGTATGGCAAATTCACATAAAAGTAGTGCTTTATAAATCTCTTTTATAAAGCACTTTTGTAGTTTGCAATAATACTTTTAATTCCACTATAATTAATGTATGGATAATGTTAAATTTTATATTTTTATTTATATAATCAATAAAGTTGTTTTTATTTACTGCATCAGTAACTACCAAAAAGTAATTATGATATGATTTTATAACATGACATGCATTATCACTAAATTTGTTTATTCGGGTCTCAAAAAATAAAATTTTGGCCAATACTGCTATAGACATTGATCAGATTGATGTGAAAATGTTTGACGCAATGGGCAAACAGAAAAATGAAAAAACACCTTCTAATACATTTGCATTAATGGTGTGAATCAGTCTATTATTCATACATAATAGAATTTATAAAATAATTCGAAAAGCTTGGCATGCATAGAAACACAAAAAATATATGTAACAAGCTAAAATTACATAAAACATGATATATTTTGATCTAAAATAGACAGGAATATAAAAAAGAAATTATTATTCATTCATTTTATAAGTGGACATATAGCTCATCAAGCAGTTATGATTCTCATCTCTAAGTGCACAAATCTTATATCATAAGCATTTCACAAGCACATCTGTCAGAATTTAATCCAGTTCAATATAAAAAAAATCTAAATCATTTGATTTTCTATTTAATTTTGTTTTCCATAGCCATACAAAAAATCTTAATATAAATCATAGATTCTAGGCTATAGTATTTGAGCATTACAATTGGCCCTCCATATCAAAGTTCTGCATCTGTGGCTTCAACCATCCATGGATCAAAAATATTAAAATCTAGAAAATTCCAAAAAGCAAAACTTGAATTTGCCATACATTGAGCACTATGCTGAATCCATGCAAATGAAGTGATATGTAGGCAATCATCATAATCAACTATTTTCATTATTTATAATTATATTTTCTATATGCATATGTATTTTAATTATTCTGTGTTTTAGTCTATGTATTTCTTTTTCAGGTCATTAAATGAAAGTAATCTGTAAGTGATGAAAGAAAGAAAATTTTAAATTGTTGCTGATACGTGTTATATATTTGGGCTTATAATGATTATGTCTGCACTGAACATTTATAGATTTTTTTTTATCATCATTATTCCCTAAACAATATAGCATAATTATTTACATTGCATTGGGTATTATAATCTAGAGATGATTTAAAGTACAGATACTCTTGATTAACCAAGTTGGGAAATGAATTAATCAAGATTATTCAGAAAATAAAAAAAAAAAAAAAAAAAAGTTTTTATGGACAATGTATATTTAATATCAAAAATAAATTGCATACACATATATATATATATCCAAAAATTCTATAATTTATTGAAAAAGAAAACGAAATTGGTTTATTCACAGTAAGGAATTATTGCAATATTTGTAATTTTCATTTGTTTCTAATTTTTGTCATCAATTATTTAAGATATAATAAAGAAATTAATCTGGGCATTTAAAAATCCTTAAGATAGCACATCTAAGATAAACCATTGATAACTAATCATCACTTCCAGATTGCAGATTATCTTCAATTAATTCAGAACTGGGATAATTCAACCCCAAATAATCAGGAGTCTACTGTATATAATAGAATGCATACAAATACTATGCCGTTTTATATAAGAGACTTGAGCATCTGTAGATTCTGATATCTGCAGATGATCCTGGAACCAAACCTCTCCAGATACAAAGAGCCAATTGTATATTAGGAATAAGTATGAAGCAGCATGATGACAGCCTTTCTTATATACAACAAATAGAAATTTTGTAACATAAGAATAAAAACATTACAAATGTACTACCACTTAGTTCTGATGGTAAGTTGAAGAGAAATATTATATAATACATATTTTAATATTTATGTAATTTATAAAAATATTTAATTACTGTATATATTTTTATTTTAAGAAATTCTATAGTAATATTATATATTTCTGTGGAAACAATTTTTCTATAAACTTTTACTGTTACAGTTCGTGTAACTTTAAAATTTTTATCACTAACAAGAAAGCAACAGGTAATGGTTTTTATAACACTTGTATAAAAGTTCTTATAACATAAAATGGAAAAACTATTTTAATTTGAGGTTTGTTCTAAAACTGATTGATTTTGCTAATGACTAATGAGAATAATAAATTGCCAAAAACATTTCTTTGGTACTTACTGAAAGTTTGTTAAAATGTTTTTTCATAGAATTTTATATATTATGTATGTGACAGTGTTTATGATGTGTGTGATTTAATTTATTCTTTTATATTTAAAATATAAAGACTTCCATTTGATTTTTGGTTCAAAATACTTCATGTTCCACTATATTTTTATACATACTATATATAATAATCCTTTTATACCTAAATTCTAAACAAAACTTCAGTTCTCAAGGAGGCTATAATTATACATAATTAAAATATTGTTATAATTAGGTATGATTATAGCAAAACTTTAACCATTAATTTTGTAAAGAAAAAAAATTATTTTAACCATAAAAAATTTCTAAATGTGTATCTTTTATAATCATAAGCAGCTAAAATTTTAACTTTTATATAAAACATAGTAGAGAGAATTTTCATCTTGTGTTGACAAGAAATATAGCAGATTCTTTCCTATATGCATTACAGATCAATTTTAATGATAAAAATATAAAATTTATTACTTATTGTTATCTCCTTAAATATGAGGATGTATGAGTCAATGAATATCATACATATGCAGGTAATTAATTCTCAGTTTAAGAGTTCCCAGATTTACAAAGGTTTTTTAAATATGAAATATTAAGAAAAAATCAGAAATATAAACATTAATTGTAATAAATAAATTCTAAGCATTTATTCTAATAGTCTTCTAATTCAAAATTACATAGCTAACAATGGCCTTATAGAAGGCCAAAAACATTACTGTTCTTAATAAAACTTTCCTGTGAAGAGCTGTTTTTTAAATTCATAAAAAGGTATTTAAACCCATAAAAATAGCTATACAATAGAGTATAACTGATTTGTAACAGAAATTTCATCATCTATTTCAAAATTGGAAAATTCAAAATGGAAATGTGGCTGAGAAGTGGAAGTAATGCATCCTCTGATTTTATCAGCATATTATGTAAAAAACGTCTATTACTAGAATAAAAACAGCAGTGTGAAATTTTCCTGCAAAACAAATGATAATCATAATAAAATTGATATAATGAATTTTACTTGATAAACTGTCATTTGATCTTGGTTAAACAATTGTAAATTTATATTTTAATTTTTTTAATAATAAATAAATTTCAATTATGAATAATTTAAAATTCATTTTGTCACCACACATCAATCATCATTTCTGCTAAGTTTTATTGAAGTTAAAATTTTAATTAAAACATTGAATACATTTTATTTTAATGTTAATTACAATTACTTGTATATTCCAAAAGATTATTATTTTAGAAATTTTTTAATGTTTATTTAATTAAAATTTTGTTATTTTTATGGTTAAAAATCTAATAAATCATTTAATTTGATATACTTTTTATTCTGTGAAAATTTACATACTAGTTCTAAATAAATTAATCTATTTAAATCAATATAAAAAGCAATAGGCATTACTGATTACAGATTTGATATTTAAATTTTGTTTAATTTGACAAAATTGCCAGTGAACTTATTTAAAAAATGTATATAATATTTAAAATAAAAACATAATGATAATTGATCAAGATTTTCAAATCTTTTCAGTAATTTCTATACCATCTTTCTTCTGAGGTTTATATAAATATATTTTTCATTTAACATACACTCTTGTCTTCTCATAAAACAATAATGTATGTTTTAAAAAGAAAGGAAAAAAAACCAATTAAGATGAGCTTTGTGCTGGGCTCCAACAGCCAAACCTGTCTTCTGGGTTTGGAGGTATTCCCAAGTCTCCTGTTCGTAGCCTTCGACTAATTTCCTCAATCTGTAGTTGCACTGAAAGAGATGGGGTTAGAGAAAGGGGTAAAACCCCCAAATTAAATGTAAGTTAGGGAAAAAAAAAACATGACACTATATGATCATAAAAGCAAGTTAAGATGACACTCGAACAACTCTCTGTTGAGATGCTAAATTCTGTAAATTTGTAAATTCCCTAAATGAGTGTCCATTAATTCCTGAAATTAACTAATTAATTACTTATAAAATTTAAGACTGCTTTAAATATAATTATTTTAAATTAAATTACTATATAAATGTATTAAATAAAAATTTTTATTTTAGATAAATGTATTTTATGTTAATAAAAATTACATAAAATTCTATAGTTTTATATATAATTATAAATAAATATATGCACTCAACATATATTATATATATAAATTAAAAATGTTCAAAAATCGGTGTGAACATAACCAATCTTGATTTTCTTGACAGATTTCATTCCATATTTTTATCAGTACTTTTCTCACAACTTATTATTTTTCAAATTAATATTTTCTGCCTTGACTTTCTTCCAACTTCAATTATAAAAATTTCTTTCAAATAATTATATAACAAAAAAATTTTGTATACTTACCAAATAAATAATGCCGATTTTTGAACATTAAAGTATTAAAAAAACATTGTAAATTTTAATGGAATAAACTAAAAATTAGAAAGAGTTTTATATTTAGCTATGGCTAATTTTGGATATTATTTATAGATGATGATTCATTTTGAAATAAATGTGATTTTAATCTATTTTAGAATAATCATTACTTTAAACTTTCCTTAAAATTCTAATTTATATTTTATAATTAAATCAAAACACTTACAAAGGTAGGCTCTTTCCTGATTGCCACTAAGGTTATTAGGCAGAACAGTTGGCATACCAGGAATAAATACTTTATCCTTGTCATCACCTCCCCATCGACTCCTGCGCTTTTTCCGCCTGTCAGGCATGTCAGGTGGCCAATTAGTAGATTCTGCATAGTATCCTTGATGGACTGCTGTAATAAGTATAAATAAAAAATAAATTTCAATTTCATATTTTAAAATTTTATTACTACTCATATTTTAAGAGCTTTCACTTCAATCAACAAAAATTAAACACCATAAAGCACTATCTGCAGTATAGAATTCAACTTATACTTTTATTAACTTAAATATGAACGTTTTCGGTGCAAAGCCCCCTCCTCAGATACATACTACGTACTTTAATCTAATCAAGAGACGCTTATAACAACAAAATAATTCTAGAACATCATCATTTTTACAGTTCGAAATAGGTTTTCTAACATTCTAATAGTTTGAATTTAAACAATTTAAAGTTTAACAGAAGAAACCATTAGAACACCTAAAAAATTTTACAGTATAACTTAAAAAACTTAACTAAATATAACTAAATATTATTACACCAGTCAGCTAAGGTTTTTTCACTAGGCCATACGTCGGCGCCAGTCTCCAGGCATTAAATACAGACCGATAGTTGAGAAGAGACTGGCACCGACGTATGGCCTAGTGAAAAAACCTTAGCTGACTGGTGTAATAATATTTTAGGGGAACTGATTATTCAACAAAGATCACGTCGGCTGTGTTGGAGAAAGTGCGAAATTTATACACAGATGGGATTAAAGTCACTTAACTGATTCATATATATTTAGAATAAAAGGTCTCTCGTAGCCATGCTCCTGTCCCATTCTAACTATATATTCTATTTCGTTTTTCATATCCGCTTCTTTCGCACAGTATCTGATTGCTCTTTGGAAGAATGATCTAAATGCGGCTTTTTTATAAGTCATTGGGTCATCTGACCACTTAGGTTTAATTACTAGATCATATATGGGTTTGCGGTATACTGTTGTTACTAAACGTTCGCCTTGTGGTGTTATTCCAATATCCAGGTAGTTGATTCCTTCCTCGCTCTCTTGTTCCATTTTCAGTACCAGCCTGTATGCTTCGTTCGTAAACTCCTCTGCTAGTCTACTACTGTCGTTGTTGCTCGTCCGAATGGTTAGCAGGTCATCAACATACCGTACGTAGAATTTTAGTGTAGGCTGAAACCTACTGACTATTTCAGCTTCTATGCTTCTAATAACTATTTCTGCAAGGACGCCCGCAATCAGGCTACCGATTAGTACACCTCTTAGTTGCTGATAGTATCTACCTGTATACACAAAATATGAGTCGTGACAAATCATATGCGCTATGTTTCTAATCAGCAGTGTGCAGTTATGAGACTCTGGTATATTTTCCAACATAAACCTGTAAAACAGGAGGCATGTGGGTTCCAGTCTTAAGGAGGGGTAGAGGCTTTCAAAGTCATACTTAACAAAAACGCTGACTTGTTCGTATTTAAGATCTATAATTCTGTCCAAGATTTCAGATGTTGAGTTGGATATTAGCTCCGTGTCCTTCAGTATGCCTATGCACCATTTTGCGATGGTCCTTTTGAGGTGGTAGGTTGGAGCTTGTCTTTTCTCTACTATAGGTCTTTACGTTATTGGGTCCTTATGGGTTTTTACGAAACTGAACAATCTTGGGCAGGCTGGTGCTGTGACTGTGCTGTGCTGTGACCCAAAAAATTACCAAATACACAGAACTCTCACAAGAAATTAAGTGTCTCTGGGGAATGAAAAAGGTAGTCATAGTACTCTAAAGAAATTAAGCGTCTCTGGGGAATGCAAAAGGTAGTTATAGTACCCCTCATTCTCCACAGGAGTAATCCCTCACACACTACACAAAAGCCTCAAAACACTAAACATACATGACACTGCAAAAAGCATCTCTACTGAATACATGCCAACATAGTAAGAAAGTTTCTCAGCACTGACACAGACAGTTAGTTAACCCACAATTAAATATCACAAGTAGCTATGTCTTGACTCATGTCCGACATAGCACTTTGACCTTATATAATAATAATAATAATAATAATAATAATAATAATAATAATAATAATAATAATAAATGCCACATAGCACCAAATGTAGCACAAAACAAGTGTATATCGTAAACCAACTTATAGACCGGTTTTAATACCAGAATGGTCGAGACATACAATGAGTTATAAAAAAAGCAGCATTTAGGAGTTTTTTCAATAGGGCTTTGTCAGAAGAAGACCTAAAGAAGGAGATTGACTATATAATGAAGGTAGGTATGATACATGGTTATAACAAAACGTTTCTATCGCAGGTATATAGACAAGTTGAAGAAAGAATGAAAAGGAAAGAGAAGCCTAATGAGGAAGAACGTAAATACGTACCGATCCCGTACCATCTAAAGAATCTGAATGTTATGAAGAAGATAGAAAAGAAAAATGAGGTTAAGTTAGCGCCGAAGAAAAAATCCAACATTATTCGATATATTACGTAACGAGAAAGATGTGCTTAAGCATGAAGAAAAAAGAGGGGTATATAAGATACCGATAACAGAATGACAAATAAAACAAATGAAAAATCTAGTTACATAGGAGTAACTAAGAGAACAATTTCAACACGTATAGAAGAGCAAAAAGAGATATTAAGCATGCAAATTTAACAACAACATTAGCTATGAAGACGTATAACAGAGACATTAAGGTAGATTTGAAGAGGTAAAGCAGATTAAGTCAATTAAAGAAGGTTTACAACCAGTAATAGTTGAATCAGTAGAAATAATGAAAAGGATGGACAATGAAAAGCTAATAAATGACAGGTTAAACTGGGAACCCCCTCCAGCATGGAGATACATAATAGAAAAAGAAAAGAGACCAGCCATTTGAGAATTAGAAAAAGATAATGAAAAAATGAGAAAGATATAGGAGGTGCAAAGCGAAGATAAATCTTAGGACTAGTTTTACTATTTAAGACATTCGATAATATAAAATATGTTATATTAGTTTATTTTGTTTTCAAATTTATGTAATTTAGTTAAGTTTTTTAAGTTAATACTGTAAAATTTTTTAGGTGTTCTAATGGTTTCTTCTGTTAAACTTTAAATTGTTTAAATTCAAACTATTAGAATGTTAGAAAACCTATTTCGAACTGTAAAAATGATGATGTTCTAGAATTATTTTGTTGTTATAAGCGTCTCTTGATTAGATTAAAGTACGTAGTATGTATCTGAGGAGGGGGCTTTGCACCGAAAACGTTCATATTTAAGTTAATAAAAGTATAAGTTGAATTCTATACTGCAGATAGTGCTTTATGGTGTTTAATTTTTGTTAAAATTTTATCATCTGCAAATAAAATAACTATCAGTATATATTTACAACATTTTCTAATTAAGCAATTTTAGAAACTATGTTATATATAGTCCATTTATCAAGTTGAAATGTAATAAATCATAAATTTAGCAAGTAAAGAAATTTTGAAATCAGTTGGAGAGTTAATTACAAAGAAAAGAAAGGGCAAATTATTTGATCAGTTCGGATAACCATATGGAACTTCTGAACATATAGAACTGAAATAAAATTCTATCATACTAATTTTTAAAACAATGTAAAATACTCATTTGACAAGAATAAATAAAACAAACTCAGAAATAAAGAGTAAATAATGATTTAGCTTTCTCAAAGAAAATCACCAGAAAGAAAGCATTAATAACTTCTATTAGAAATGTAAGAACAAAATATTATTTTTTATGAATTTCAATAAATACCATAATATCTTGCTATAACACATTAATTAGAACTAGAAAGCCTGTATTTGAGTTTAGAAATAATGTTATAAAGACTTCCAAATTAATGATATGGATATCTAAGCTAAATTTTTGAAAGAATTAAATAAAATAAACCACAGATTAGCCAAGTTATGGATTAACTGGGATTAATCTGTAACCTAAAAATAATGTTTAATTATAAATGCTTTATCTTAAATATCTGAAAAATTTATAAAACATTTCAGGTTTGTTTCTTTATTATATCTTAAATAATTAGTAATCAAAATTACAATAAAAATATACAAAAATTGAAATAATTAGACCAACCTCAAAAAATCCGCATCGGCCCGGGATCGAACCGGGTCGAGGCGGATTTTTTCTTCAGATAATTTAGTTAAAAATTCTAATTTAATTATTAATTAATAGATGGCGCCACTCATTGATTTAATAAAATAATAATTCTAATTACGCGCGATGGCGCTAAAATTTGTTAAAATTATTTCAATATCATTAAAAATCCGTTATAAATCAAGGGATTAATTAAGGCAGATTAATCAGGATTATTTGAAATAATTAGTTTTCCATTGTGCATAAAATTATCACTTATTTTTATAGTATTTATTATAAAATTAAACACAAAAATAGTCACATATTTGATCATAAATCAGCATATTCTTTATCATATTATTGTTAAAGTACCAAATTGTAATAAACTATCTATATATATTTTTAACTTTATATATATTTTCATCTCAAGAGTTAGAAAGGAAATTAAGAAAAACAATTTTTTATAATTTTCTTGTCTCAAATTTTATCAATGTATGTAGCCATTACAAAGTAATAGTTGTTTTGATTATTTTTAAACTTTTTTCACAATTTTTTTTTTGCTTTATGGATTGGGGTGTGAAAAAAACAATTTATCGAATACTATCATCATCAAGTCATTCTAGTAAAATTTTTGAAAAGATGAACTATCTATCCTGATTCAAAAAATTTGAAGCAGGATGGATAGTTTTGTAGTAACTGATGTTATTAGCATGTCAACTGAAATATTTGTGAATCCAGCAACTCCTTTTTCTTCTTTTCTTTCTGTCAATTGAAATGATAATAGTAGCGGCCACTAAAGTGGCTATGTACAACTCTTTTCGTGTTGGCATTTTTTGCAATATGTCCTCTACATGTGAACATGAAAAGGCAAGCTGCACACCTGATGTGGCTGTTGTGCATTGAGACATATGTCATTCTGCATACAATAATGCATGCAGAAAGGCATCATTTAAGCATATCTAAGTATGAAAGAGAGCATAGTGGAATAAGATGACATGTGCAGTGGCAAAGAAAAGAACATATCTGAGAATGCTAATAAAGTGAGTACAGAAAATGAAAATACTTACAATAAATATTTTCATCAAATAAATACCAGAAATGAGAATCTTCATTTTATTTGATTGATGCATTTTTGTTTTATTAAACACAAACATGAGTTTTTCACTAAATTTTTATAACTTCTGCTTATGCATTATTATAAAAAATAAAAATATTTCAATTTTTATTTGTGATTTACAACTATTTTTTAAAATATTTGTTTCCAAAGTTTTTTTGTATGGTAAATTTGGTGGCTTATGTTCTGATCATCTCTCCACTCAAATAGAATACTAGGGGAGCCATCATGGGCCATACTTTCCAAAGTTTATGAGATATTTAATATTAAATATATTTTAATATTAAAGATCTCAGACTTAATATCAATCATATTACTTTATCATAGATTTGTGGGAGAATAGTACTACATGTATAAAAATCGGCAAAATTGAAGGGTGCCAAAGTTGGCACTTCCCTTATAAGGACAGATTGGCATTTGCATGAATTAATATCTTATTGATTATAAAAATATTCAAGTGCTTTTAATTCAAATTAATAATATTTTAGTTAAACAGTCAATTCCATAATGAATTGCAATGGTCTATATTTAATTTTTCAGCCTAAAAATAATAAACTTGATATGTTAGAAATTTATGACTTCTCATGAATACCTGATTTTGGAAATGTTATACATAAATGTTGAATGGCTGGTGTACAATAGGAAAAAAATATTGTATATAAATGATAACTTCAGGAAATTTAAAGTTCTTTGTAAGATTGGCTGGATTTACATTAGTAAACAGAAATTTATTATTGTCATCAAGAATATGAATAGAAATTGATGTGTGATATACTTACCAGTTTATACAATCTGTTTTGTGCAATTATAGTAAAAAATTCATTCGCAGTCAATTACAAAATTTATTATATTTAGTTTTTTGTTAAAACAAGATCACAATGGAATTTCTTACCTAAATGTATTAAATAAAAACATATAACATAATACATCAATTTTCTATTATTTGAGTAGTTTTAATTAAATCATTATTATTTTAAAAGTTTAGTTTTAATTTATTTCAAAACATTTCATTTTTTTATTAAAAAAATTGCAAGCATATTTACTATATTTATCTTCACAGCAATTTTTTTATGCAAAACATGCATCTGTATACTTGGTTTGTTTGCTCCAAGTTTTATTTTCATAAAATGAACAATAGTAATTATTTATTTTGGTTTCATTATGAGATGAGTTTATTACTTTTAAATTACTAAAGAAATTACTTGTTTTAGCAGAATAACAAATTCAGTCACCAATATGTTTTATGAAAAATTAATAATTCCATTGTATTAAATATATATTTTAAAAAACATTAAAATTTTGTAAACTTCTAGAGAAAAAAATTTGTCAGAAAGCTAAAAATTCATATCTCTGACACACATTAAAAAGCTCAACTAGATAATTCATTTGTGTAATTTTAAGGTAAATCAATACATTGCTAATTAGCAAATATTGATAGAAAATTTAGATAAAGAAAATTTATCAAAGAATTAGATATTTACTTTGTATAGATTATAAGAACATATAATCCTTTTTAAAACCATAATTCATAACCTGCTTTAAGTTATTTGAGGAAATACATATTTGTTAAAGATGTAAATTTTCACCAATATATATTAAAAAGCACAAATCAGCAATTATCAAAACTATAAGAAAAACTTCCACTTTGAGTACTAAATATAAATTATCTGAATTATAAGCACAACTGTTTAAAGTGGATTTTTGTATTAATTGTGTATTATTTTCCACTTTAAACAGTTGTGCTTATAATTCAGATAATTTATATTTATTTTTTACAAATCAGCAATTCTGTTGTATTAAAAGATTCAGCCATAAAAAATTTTAATACAGTTTTGTAATTATTTAGGGAAAACTTGTGCAGAATATAAAATTTAACACTTCCTGAAAAATATTGAAAAATCATAAATGGACAATTTTATTATTTAAAGATTCATCATTAAAAATCAAAAATTTCATATGATGTACCAAACAGATATGTAATTTTTGGAAAATTTTCATTACTGATAATCTTTTATTGATACATAATAGTTAATCAAGTACGGAATTACATAGAAATTGAACTGAATTTTTTTCAAGATTCATCATATACTGATAATCTTTTATTGATACATAATAGTTAATCAAGTACGGAATTACATAGAAATTGTACTGAATTTTTTTCAAGATTCATCATAAAAATTAAAATTAGTAATATTTTCTAATCTGCACAAGATAGACGGCTACTTCTTTTATCGAATGTTCATTACCAATATTCTTCTATCAATTTATGATAATCAGATATAGCCTTATATCAAAATTGTAATAAAATAATGAAAAATGATACAAGATTTCGTCATATAAAAACTAAATATAAAATTTTATAGATGTTAGGCTTAATTTAAATAAAAACAATTACAAACAATTAAATGAAAATTGAATATTTATAATAAATCCGAACATGGAGACATTGATGACCAACTTTAACCAGTTTTTAACGAAATAGGGTCATTTATGTCCTACTATGATCATGATTATTAAAATTAAAACAATTTATTTCAAATTATATACCAAAACTTAAATAAACATCTGGATAAATCAATATATATATATATTATATATAAAAAGAAATTATTCTTACGTGAGTCATAATCGCTATCTCTATCTCTTTTTCCACTCATCGTAGACATGTAACTTGGTTTTAACAAAGAACTTCCAGAAGTAGTTTTCGATGCTTGACTGTTACTAGTGAAACGTCCTAGTGGAGTTGTGTTGGCTCCAGTTGCCATTTACTTAAAAAACCTGAAATAAAATATATTAAAATTATTAATTTCAAATAAAATTAATTTATTTAAAAAATTTATAAATTAAATAAACTTCTAAATAATAACTTACAACTAAATTAAAATCACCAACATGGCGACTCCTGTTACCCATAATGCAATGCGAATTTTATTACTTTACAAAAGAAATTGTTTATTGGCTAGTTCGTATTTAGAAAAAATGCTCTCACCTAGTTATTCAACTGAATATTAAATAAAGATTTCAAAAATTACTTTTCCAGATGTTATATTCTCTCATTCGAACCAAAGAAAAATACTACAGTATATATAGAATGATATATAGAATACGATTTAATAAAAAGCATTTTAAATAATTCATTTTTTGATCAAATTCTTATTGTGTTTATGAAAAATTGTTCATTATGAATCCTATATTTATATCAATTCATTTTTTTAAATTATTAGAACTTCAATTCGCTGCTAGAAAAACAAATGCATAATAAAATCGAATGATGTTCAATTCTTCGAAAATTTTTGGGGAATCCAGAACAGCACATATTTCCCTTATCACATATATTAATATTCTTTATCGTGAAGATAGATAGATAAAATATCCCATGACATATGTTGACAATCTTCATTAACAGAATAAATGAAATCAACTCTATGTAGTCTCATTTAAATCTTGCATCACGTGAAAAGCCACTGTATAAAATGCATTTATATCTTACTGATAATGATTCAGTAATAACTTTCGTTATTATTGAATCTAATTTAGATCAATTTACTATTAAAAATATTATAAAACATTAAAATGTAGACAAATTTTATAGAGTTAGTAATTGGTTAACTCAATTATATACCGATCCCACAAACAACATTTTCATATAAATCGCCAATATATATCGCACTTCTACCCTGAGTACCTCAGATTCAATTCTGAATCTTACGCTTTCAGATTTTTTTCAATATATTCGAGTTCGGCCGTTCTAACTTTTATTACAGGATCAGCCGGATAGCTGCAGTTGAAGCGTACTGTGTTTCCATTCTAGAAGATTCGGGTTCAACTCCTGGGTCCCACACATCTAAAATTTTTTCAAGAGAATCGGGCTCGGATCGTTGAATCCTATTCTTCACATGAGATTAATCCCACCAGGAATGTAGGTTGCTTGTTATGGGCATCAGAATGCCCGTCGCTTAGTACCTACCAAATGGAAAGCGAATTAAAATTACATAGAAAAAGCCCAACAAACTGGAAAACAGCGTAAAATCTAGAAAGAAGATATATTGACATTTAGCAACAGTCATTTGAGACTCATTTCTTTCTAAGCAAATTTATAAAGTTTTGTATTTGAAAATCAGTACTTTTTAAAGTCATAATAAATATAAAAATTTCATATTTTATTATAAATTTTAGTCAATAATCAATAAAATAGAAATTTTTTTTTATAAAATTGATAAAAAAGAAGTGAATATTTTGAAAGGGTAAAAACCATTTTTTTGTATTTTTACGCCCCTTTCCAATCGGAGATTACTAAGAGGCGGGGCCAGTTCCAACCACGGGCTACACCCACACCCGTAGAGGGGGGCCGGATGATGAAGGACGGGGATCGCCGGGCTGGGTCTAGCACCCCGAAAAAACTTTTCAGGAGATGCCGCACCCGGGTCCTTCTATGTGACAAGCCAACCGCGTTACCACTCGGCCATCTGGTCGCCGGGAAAAAACCTAAAGGCTGGTTTATAGTCCAATTGTAGCGACACATTACGGTAGCTGCGTTCGCGCAGTTTCGTTTAATTTCAGCATTTGGCGCCAAACTGTAACCATACAACTTCACAACGCTAGAAATAATAAACAACGTTCCCATCATTCTCAGTTTTATGCATGCTCCATAATTCTTTACGAAGATGGACTCTGTTTCGAAACGAAATATATCGCTTATATTATTAATGAGAAGATTGACGAAAAAAAGAATAAAGACTATATGTTCATTCAATATTTGATAGAAGAAACGAATAAGATGCTTATCAATAACGGCCGATCCTCTATTTTGGATTGCGCAAGGTATTCTGGTCTAGCGAGAGAACTTCCAAGTAGAGGAAATTTTAATCTTAACATTTGACGCTGGCGCCACGCTGCGCTAAGTTTGACGTTGAGAGAATTTTGATTATAAACCGTGACGTTAACGTTGAATGTCCAACGACTGCTAGCGACCTTGAAACGGCATGCTGCAGTTGGACTATTTAAACCAGCCTTTAAGGCTACGTTCGCACTTTGACCCGGAGTTACTTCGTGCCCACATTGATGTACTATAACATAATAATAATAAAATTTTTATTATTGATAATTTAAAACTCCATATAAATTTCAAATTTTGAATATTTAATAACTTTTTATTGTCATAAAAATAAAATAAAATGGAGAAGCTTCCAATAAAAGCATTGTTTTATAATTTAACTTTAATACACTATTTTTATTTTAGTTTTAAAAAAATACCTTAATATTGTTTGTTAAATTAATATTTAACATATTCTACAAGAAATAAAATCTGATTTTTTTAAAATTTTAGCAAAATTGTGTTTAATATTAAAAATTATTATTTTGATCAAATTATTATTATTTGAGAAATACAATGGACTCGCATTTTTATGAACTGCTAATTTACAAACTACACATTTTTATGAACTATTTAATTAGTCCCAAAAAGTTCTTAACATTAATTAATGCCTTTCCCTTTTATAAACTTTTTGGGTCCATACAAGTTTATAAAATAGAGAGTCCTATGTATATAGAAATCTTTCTGAATAAAAAAAATTAATTTCTGTAAATTTTAAATCAAAATAACAAAAGATTATTTAATCTTACCTGCATCAACAATTGCTTCATAAGTTGATTCTAGAAGTATTCTTAGTTGTGGATCCATATAATGTGCTTGTTTAGGATGGACGCCAAAAAACGTTGAGTCAAATTTTGATAAATCTTTTAATTTTCCAAGCCTTGATGGTAATCCATATAAACCTAAAGCAGATACATAAAGCATAAACAAAATAATTTTAAGCATGATTAATTCTTGATTCAAATTTTTGATATATGTACTGTATATTTAAATATGGTATTGAATAATATGGAACTTTCAATAATTTTCATATATTAAGTATGCTCAATAGAAATAAAAAATAGTAACTCAATGATTTTTATTAGTACTCCAAACAATAAGAAGAAGCTTTCTGTCTATCAATAAGAAGAATCAATTTTTAAAATGTGAAAGATTTCACTGATAGAAATTTTCTAAGAATTTACACTAAATTAATCATCAATAAACTCACTTAAAAATTAAGTGCAGTGCAGTAATACAACTTTTGAATACTATTGATTATGAGCTAGCAGAAAGTTGTTGTAACCTGAAGGCAATACATGTTAATGCTTGCCAAAACAATCATAAATACTGATATAGGTAATTCATGAAAATGGAAAGTAAACTAAAGAAAAAAAATTCTTGCCTTGGCTCATGTTATACAGTCACATTTCAAACAACATTAAATTAGCGAAAAAAGCAATCTATAAAAATATAGGTAGTTCTTTACTTTATGAGTTAATTCATTCTTGGAATGAACTCAAAATAAAATCTCAAACCAAGAATAATTTCCCATAGATAATGTTAAAATCAGATTCCATTCTGAGCAATGTAATTTGACCACAATAAAATTAAGTGAAGATCAGCAAATCAGTAGTTTATAATTACACAATGATTTATATACAGAAATGAAAACATGGCCTTTAAAATCAAGCATATTTTAATAATAAAGAAAGATATTAACAACATAATTATAAACAATAGAAATTCTTTATAAATAGAAAAATAGATGAGCTTTAACGCAGATGAACTACTGCCTTAGACAATCTGAGAATGGAAAAATTATTTATATAGGGTGTTTCAGAAATACTTATACAAACTTCAGAACTAAATTCTCCACACCTAAAGAAGAAGAAAGTTCATGTCCAAAAATTTTTAATTTTTGCATTATCAGGTCATCCCATAAATAATGTCATGTTTTTGCATATGTAAAGAAAATAAAACAAAATTTATCTGGAACAGATCTTTTAATCATCATAATAAGTGCTCCAGTACTTACAACTCTCCCATTGTTTCAACAAGTTTTTGAATGCCAAACTTGAAGAAATCCATGGATTTTGATCCAGAAAACTCAGACAAGGTTTAGTACACTTCCTCAAAATTTTTTCCCAGCAAGTTGACATATGAGGCTGCAAAACAAATGGTGTAAGGTCAAAGGAATATGCTGAATGGGGAAATTTTTCCATCTGAACTTCTGCAACTTGACATAAGTTATTCTGGATGTAGATGGTTTTGCATTGTCTGATAAATAACAATGCCTTTATGATTAAGGAATACCAGATGTTTTTCCTTCAAGGCATGCATAGATATCTAGCTGCTGCCAATATAACCTCTCCTGTAATGGTTTGGTTCAGTGGCAGAAGTTTGTAATGAATTATGAAGATTATTATTGTCATATAAAAAGCAAATACTGCATATATATTGTATAATTATATTATTACTTTCTAAGTATTACAAACTTATGTATTTCATTATTTACATATGTTATATATTGAATATACTAAATCAAAATAAAACAAATACAACAATAATATATACAATAAACATCTTAAAACATTCATAAACAAAGCTTTTTTAACTTCATTCCAACATCTAAGAGCTAATAAACCATTATTGCAAAATCATTAAGATGGTCATCATTTAAATGATTTTGCAAATTTGCAAATTCCTCAACACACAACAATTCAAAATCAGTGTGTTGAGAAATTACATCACAATAGTCCAAATTACAACGATCTGTATTTATGATGACCATCATCTTAATGATTTTGCAAGAATAGTGGGCCAATCGACCACATGACAGAGTTGTAACTAGGATGGAAGTTTGTCAAGTTCCATTATGTAGTAGCTTATTCATATTTAATTTCAAGTCTTATATCTCCAGATCTTTTAGGTATCCAGGCTTGATTCCCTCAACCTCATCCTAAATGCATAGAAGTATGGAATCTAATTTCCATATTTCTGAAAATATTTGATGGATCTGGCCTAAGTACTGATTCATCTACTGTAATTCTTACTGGCTCTACCACAGATGTGAGCATTTCGTAATTGAATCTAGAATGGATACCTTTATGTAATAGTAAATCAACAACTGGGAAGTAGCATTAAAATGTAATTCCTTATATTTGCTAGAAACTTGATTAGGTTAGTTTTAATTAAGCTGTCTAAGGATACTTTTGGCAGTGACCATTTTTTAAAGCCCCAACAAATTATCCAAACTTATGGTGGGATCAACTGGAAAGTTGAAGGATGGAGTTTAGTGAGACTGGCCAGATCTGGAACCTTTCTGAAAAAAATTAGAGACCTGGATTCTTCAAGATGATAAACAACTGCCTTATTATGTAGCAGACTCTAAAAATTTGGACACAGGAAAATAACTTAAACATTCCATTTTTATTTTTACATTATATTTTCTTTAATTTTATCCATGTAAATTCTGGTAGGTACAAAACACAAAATTTTCTCATTTTAAAAAGAATAAACTCTGTTTATTCAACACTATTGTACACTATACTATTTTTTTAAAACATTGAATAATCTAAGTTCTAGTGGTTGGAGAACGCAACCTCTATTTATAACATTATGAATAAGGAAATACAAATTATGAAGATACAAATTATGACTGAAATTTTTGAATGCAATGCTTTTATATATCCCTCTAGCATTATTAATTTATTTATAATTTATAATTTTTGCACTATTCCAATTTACTTCAAGATCTGAGATCTTAACACTTTCTAGATATATACTGTTGCGAGTTTTTCACATGCTACAATGGTGCCTTGCAATTCAATACTAATCCATCTCTGAAGTAATGTCAAATTGTGAAACTGTCAATTGTAAGATAATATTTCCCCATATAAGACTATGGAAAATAGATTATTAGAAGCTCCCATCCCATTCCCTCCTAAATGGGGAGATGAAAGAGTTACATATAGTAAAGTAAATAATATAGTGTATTTTAGTATTGTATAATACACTAAATTACAAAATATATTTTTTTACACACAAAATACATAATTTATTAGCTCTTAGATGTTGGAATGAAGTCTTCTTTATCCTAGGCTATCTTTGAATCTGTGAAACCAGATTCAACTTGCTTTAAAATCTTTAGTTTGATCTGAAGAACATCCTGAATTTTCTTCTGCAATTCTTAAAAACTTAACCTAGCTTTCTCACACATTATTGCCTAAGTTACTGGATCTCCCTTCATCTGTCTTTCTTTAATCCAGGTGAGAAGCAGCTTTTCCATCTCTTCATTGATTAAAGATCTATTCTTGTTAAAAATTTTCATTGCTCCAGCAGACATTCTAGCACCTATAATCTTCTCTCACTATTGCCAAAATGTTGTCACAGTTGTCCTAGGAACACAATATTCTTGGAGCTATATTTGTAATTGCTCTACCTTTCTGTACTTTATCTACAATTTCTTTCTTCTTTTCTATGCTCAACCAAGTGTTTTTTCCTGAATTATTCCTCTGTTCATTTCTCTTTGAACCTATCCTTAACTTTCACTTAAAAAACTAATAATTATTACAAATGCACAAAATTTTTAGTTTCTGAAAAAATGTAGAATTGAAAATTAACATAAACAACATAGACAAACACCAAAAGCCATCCAACAAGAACTGACAAATATCAAATGACATTACACAATTCCATGTATGTGTATGCGCCAGCCTGCAAAATTTGATTGTTGAATTACAGGACATCAAATTTCAAGACACGACTAAACTTCTCTTATATTCTTTTATCATTTGTTTTAATGATCTTGATCTTTTCCTTACATATTCTTGGATTTGGCCCCAGGGCCGGGCTGCCATAGGTGCAAGGCATGGATCGCACACAGGCGGCCAAACTGAATGTCGAAAACATAAAACAAAATATAAAATAAAATTAAAAACCAATAAAAAGGAAAAAGAAAATTTATTTCTTTTAACATATAAATTTGAAAATTCTATTCATTTGAAAAAGATAAATTAAAAAGTAAAAATCAATTCTAACGTCAATTTACGAAATAACTAACTGAATTAATATTTTACGCCAAGGCAAATATTAGAATCATACAGAGATCTTTATCCGAAATTAACTGATGTGCAAAAAAAAATCCAATATTGATGGACAAGATTTATTTCATGAAATTTTATCAGTAATGACACACACAAAAAGCAAAAAACATTGTTTCACATCCATATAATGTGCTTTAATATATTTTTGAAAACAATCTTCGAGGCACATTCCCTAATTTATTTGTTGCACTTAGGATCATTTTAACTCTGTCCGTTTCTGTAGCAACTGGCCAAAGTTCTTTTTCCAAATTGAAGATAATCAAAAACTATTTAAGAGCACTAATGCAAAAAGAATGTCTAGCAAATTTATCATTTATAGCAACAGAATATAAATTATTGGATGAAATTGATTTATACCATCTTATATGGGAATTGCTCTTAATAAAGAATGCCAAACTTATTTCTTGTAAACTGTTGTGTTTTCCTATTAATATGTAATTTTTGAAATTATTATTTGTTATTTAATTAGATATTTAATTTTTGTATGTAGTGAAATTTGAAGTTAATTTAATATTATAGTTACATGCAATGAAAATTTTGTAATTTATTACAATTTCCAAGATGATGTTCATTTGTGTTATGGCTGTTACGTATTGTATTAATATTGATAATTTCCAAGATGTTCTGTTATGACTGTTATGTATTATTACTGATAAAATAAATGAAATTATTTAAAATTGAACAATTATGATTATTAATTTTCTAGTTTTTGTTTTATTGATTGAATAGGGGCGGCCATCGACATATGGGGGCAGCCAACTATCCCAGTTGCACACAGGCGGCCGAATTTCTAGGCATGGCACTGTTTGGCCCATAATATCTTTTGTTGGAATAAAATATATTCCCGACATTGTGTCTAAATATTTTTGATCATGATTTCTTCTTAGATAAACTGTTAATTGCCAATTAGGTATTTCTAAATTACAAGGGGAGGACACAGCTGACCCCCCACCGATTTTGATCCACTTGTACGACTAATTTAAATAATAAAAACAAAAACATTTATTGATACTAACAAGGACTATTTAATTACATCCCACTTTCTTTCTTATTAGATACTAACAAGGGGAGAGGTCTTTACAAAATTCTTTACACTGCAAAACACTTACAAGGGGAGGACACATTGAGAATGCATTCAATAAAAAGTATTACTAACAAGGGGAGGACACAGCTGACTTATTTGAAACACATGGATATGCTAACAAGGGGAGAACACAGCTGATGAATGATAAAGGTGAAATTACACATACAAGGGGAGGACACAGCTGACATCTTAATAATGGTTTCAAAATTATTATATATTTTACATGCATTTATTTCACTTACAAGGGGAGGACACAGCTGACCCTACACCGATTTTGATCTGCTTGCGTATGGTGAAAATACATCAAAAATGAGAAAATACATCAAAAATACATCAAATACGTGTCCAGTATGGTGAAAATACATCAAAAAAGAGTGAATACGTGTCCGAGCTTTGTATGAATATGGCCTTCTAATAGTATTTTTTAACACTTGAAAATTCGAACTTTTGATAATTCAGCTTAAAAACTTTTAACACTTGAAAAATCGAACTTTTGATAATTCAGCTTAAAAACGACAACATATCCATCACTTGAAAAATCAAACTTTTGATAATTCAGCTTAAAAGCGATGGATAACTTGAAAAATCGAACTTTTGATAATTCAGCTTAAAAGCGATGGATAGAAGAAAAATCGAACTTTTGATAATTCAGCTTAAAAACGATAGATAGATAATAGATCATAAAAATCGAACTTTTGATAATTCAGCTTAAAAGCGATGGATAGATATTTCGAACTTTTGATAATTCAGCTTAAAAACGATAGATAGATAACAGATCATCAGGTTGATAATAATTCAGCTTAAAAACGATAGATAGATAACAGATCACCAGGTGCGCAGGTGGTGCACTCAATAAATATGTGGCTCATAATCTGAAGAAGGTAGTGGGTTCGAATCTGGGTTGATGTGCATTTTTTTTTTTATGCATCGAAAAATTATTTTTTATTTTTTCATTTTATTATTTTTATGCACTGTACGTTTTAATT